>JAUMHQ010000081.1:9834160-9845597 GCA_032361165.1 Enteromius paludinosus
CCATGATTTCAAAGTAAGAGAACCTGCAAAATCACAGGATGATCAAATACTTATTGACCTCACTATATATATATATATATATATATATATATAAAACACACATACTTAAACTAAGAAAAACAAGTAATCTGTGTATAAACTACAATGTATATCTATTAAAGGTTAATTTTGCCAACTTATGACAAAGCTATTATTATCAAGTAATTATTTTAAGTAATCTGTAGTGATAATAAGATGGTTTTCATGTGTGTGCATAAAACAAAACCCTGTTCATTAAAATAAAAGAAATATATTTATATATGTAGTAATGTATACAAGTAAGTAATAAATTCATTTTAAACATAACTTTAAAATTTTATAAATGATGTATTTTTATTTTTTTATATAATAAACACATGTGCGCAAACACACACACACACACACACAAGTACATGCCAATAAAACATGTTGTGAAGATATTTACTTGTCTTCTGTGGAAACAGTAAGCGCACTCCTAATTATGATTTCACGGAGATCACCACACAAGCTTTACACTGAAATCTCAGCGGTTTTAGAAACACTTGTATTGTGTCTACACAGTTTGCTCTATCAAAACTTAGCGTGTATGTTACTGCATTTGACCTTTGTGAGACAGACAAGGCGTGTGTACAGAATAAACACTGTGGTTACGTTAGTTAATCATACCAGCATACCAGTTCTGTCAGCGCTCAAATTAATAACACTGGGATACTCCTCCTGGACCTGAGAGAAGGTAAACAAAGTAACGTCTGCTTTTAAGCATGTGTTGAGGCGTTCTGTTGCCTTGTCGCTCTCTGTAAAAACACAAATTATCACTCCTTAGTGTTTCTTTCATGAAATGTTGAAACAAACAGATTAAAGCAGATGAAGCGTCATTAAGACTAAAGCGCTCTGTATTTTCCTGAGATTTCAGGGGATGGGTGGGATGTCACAACAGTTAGGTGAAACCAAGCAGCAGTAAGGTGTTCTCCCATTACCCTAAGCAACGGTTCAATATGTTGCCATGGCAACCAGCCTCCTCAATTAGAGAAATGTCCTCAACCCCCCACTCAGAGTAAGGTTTTGGTATCTTTGCAATGCAGTTCATGTAGAGGGACAAATACTGTATTTTCCTGATGGGGAAAATGAAGAGAAAATAGAAGACCGAGAGCATCTGGTAGCACTTTATTTTGTGTTTTGTATGTTTGCAGTCGTCTCGAGCAGCATGAAGGCTAAACGGGGGATTGATGGAGCCGTCCACATGGGCTTTTTTGGTGTGGATGACAGGAGGACAAGCAGAGTGCATCTGCCCTCCAGGGCAAGAGAATGCCGGCTGAATGGAGAGCAGAACATAACCGCTGCGTTGCCAAGGTAACGTGGAACAGAACACCACAGTGAAAGAAAGGGAACGAGGGATGAGGGGGGAGGGAGATGGCAGGACAGGTAGGAGTGAAATAAGAGAACGGTGGTCACCCTTTGCAGACTGGTGCTTGTATAATGATCGCCGCATCCACTATCTGAGGGAAGTCCTGCTTCAAGGACACAAAGAAGTCGCTCTTCAAGGTGAAGAACGCAACACCACGCAGTTTGTCAAAATGTGCCCTGCTCCTTTATGAGGAACTCAATATGTCACCACCGAATAAGAGCTTGGCTGAGCTTGCAGTGATTTTGTCCTTGAAGTATGTTGTGAGTTCCTTTCTTCTCGGAGAGGACACAGACTGTTTGCTGCTTGACTTGTAAGGCTGTGTCCTACTTATCTGAGCTTTGATCTCACAATGTACAGGGAGTTTGATGTTTTGATGAATATGGATGTCTGTCAGGTTGGAGAGGTTAATCATTTCCTGTTATTCTGCGTGTGTGTCCACTTTTTAAACTACAAACTGAAATGTAATGAATTTTGCTTCACCCCACAGCATTTTAGTACATATGCTTGTCAATCACATTTTTATTTTTCAAAATTATTTTTCTAAGTTTTATTTTTTTGTCATTATTATATAATTATATAATTATATATATATAATTATTCTGCAATATAAGTGCACAATAATAATAATAATTATGATTATTATTTTTATTCACATTTGTTTGCAACTATTTCTTCAACTTTAATTTTTACAGATAGAAGGAAAGAAAAGAAATAAATAAATAGTGCATTATTCCTTAGTGAAACTGAAGGTTGGACGTCACATCAATAATATTAAATGTCATTATTTCTCCTGTGTCTTGTAGCCAAATGTCAGAATATTAAATCTGTGTCATATTTTATTGCAAACCAGCAACAAAACCTTTTATGGTGAAACAGTTATGACTTAATGACAAAAGATCTTTTCATTGTCACACAATATTGTATAATTTTTAACACTTATATATAGTGTATAATATAGTGCACAAGCTCTACTTTTTTTTTAGTATTTCAGTCTTTTTTGTTCATTTTGGACCTTGACTCCTGCTCACTGTGTTATGTAAATGATCATTTTGAAGACTTTCATTTCTGGGTGGGGAAGGGGGTCATTTTTTGGGTGAACTGACTATTTAAGAAAATGAAATTGCAAAAATGGAACAAAAAACAGTTAAAACAAAAAGCATTACAAATGACAAATTGCATTCCAAGACATCTTAAGCCTTACAATATATTTATATATCTGAGGAATAGAATTTAATTCCAGAAGGTTTTAATTGTTAAAAATGGGGGTCTGAATTGCTGAAAATTGCTCTGTTTAACCAGTCATATCTCTGTCTGAACTGAGCTGATGTAATGCTTCATCAGGCATCAGTATTTTTAATGTGTTTGGGATTTGCCCATTTTGGTGGATGGAAATGGTAATTGAAATTTTGTAAGGATTTCTCACTAAAATCAATGAAGTTCATTATTCATTGATAAAGGGGTGCATCTTAATAGTGCCACTAAACACGCTTGACCATGTTTCAGTTTGACACCTTGGGTCGGGCTGCCAGGTATTATCCATTTCTTTTTTGTTACAACCAGCCATCACATAGTGAAGCTTAATTATTTGTGATTTAATCCACTTTATCAATCTTTCCCAAATCATTCCATTTCATTAAATGTAATCATTAAATCCCTCGTTCAAAAGTGAAATGGCACGACTCCGCTGCACTGCTGCTGGCCTTGCTTTGTGTTCTCTTACATAACCACACAGCTGGACTTTTACCGTTCCCATTCTGAGAATCATTACAAAATCTTGCATCACAAATTGTTACCAGTTGCAACAGCTGAATTTATCCTAATAATAAATCTCATGTAACTTGATGATGGCATGAGAGCGGCTCATACAGTGTAACTGCTGTGTTTACATGATGTAGATTTGTTTCAACATTAAATCCTACTGAGCGATTGCTCCGGGCCTGGGAATATAGCCTCAATGTTGACTCTAGATATGGTGTTACCTGCTGTTAGAGTCACAGCGTTTTCTCTATAGGCTCTCTGTGGCGATCACAGGCTGAAAAATGACTAGCATTTGGGCTATAATAGCGTTCAAATTGTCAGTTTGGAGTGCTCTGCCAGAGGAATCATTTATCATGAAGAGATGGCTCAGATTGCTATTAAATAACATCTTTCAGCACTTTTGACAAGAGAATTCAACAGGCATTTATCTCTATTAAACCAATGTGTTGAAATTATTGGATAATTTGGGGTCAAGTTTGTGCGGCCTGACTGGAAAACACAAGTTAAACAGTTAAAGAGTGTGTTTAGATTTTTTTTTAGCAGCGTGAAGCAGCTGTGTAATATCTATGTGAGCGCTGAATTAAATGCTTGTTTACAAAGCATTTTTAAATGATGGTTAAATTATAATTAATACTTCAGCCAGAAAGAAACTATAGCTTCATTTCCCTTGGGGCCTGTTGATATTTCCTAAATGCAATAATATTCTTTTCATTTGTGTAACACTGTGCATCAGAATTGTCTTTACTTTCTCTGTGGGGAACCACCAGCAGCTCTGCGGGGAAATTGAAAAGAAGTGAAAGAAACATCATATTTCTCATTTTCAGTAATTCAAAACCACAGACTAATTTGTTTGTACTGCTTCTTCTTTTGGTTTTGTATTTTTGTCATAATGGTGACTAGAGACATGAAAAGAGTGTTAAAAAAGTAACACGTGTTGAAAGAATCCAAAGAAAACAGGCTGCTGATGCTTTGAGGTGATGGATCACAGATTTTTGGCTGTGGCTTTGGAAAGAGTTATTAATTTGAGTTGTTTACATTCTTAGCTTTGCAACGAAAAGGTGCTGAAATGTTTGGATTTTGATGTTTCTTGGCAGGCAGTAGTTAACTAATATGCACCAGAATTGAGGTAATTACATAAAGTAGATAGACAAATAGACAGATAAAATTGCCAGAAATAAATGGTGTTATGTTTAACTGTTACTGCATGTTTATTTATTTATTATTTTTAACGTAGACAATATTCCATCCAAAAATACTGTAGAAGAGTTTCTTGTGAATGTACAGCATGAAACATACAAACTGCCATTCACAAACAAAAAAAACGGGTTCTATTTAGTTAGACAAAGACATTCAACTAAATTTAATGAATGGGTATCAAACACATTCATCAAAATTGGTCAAAAAAAGTCTGATTGCGTAATAATAAGGAAACTTTGAATTGGTTCTTTTTAGTTAATCAAAAGCATTTGGAAAAAAAAAGCAAAACTACTGCAGTCTGATTGCTGGACAAATGACTCTTATGGATCTGTTCTTTTTAACTGAATCAGGAATATTTGAGACCTTGGAGCACAAACCAGTCATAATGGTAAATGTTTTCAAATTGAGAACTATACATAATCTGAAAACTGAATAAATAAGCTTTCCGTTGATGTATGAAATGTCAATATTTTGCCAAGATAACACTATTTCTATAAAAAATCTATTTAAAATCTATTTTCTATTTAAAATCTGGAATCTGAGTCGGCAAAAAAACCCAAAAAAATCTTTAAAGTCGTCCAAAATAAGTTCTTAGCAATACATATTACTAAAATTAAATTTTGACATATTTACAAAGGTTATGAATCTTTACTTGAAATTATGTGATTTTGTTTTCCTTTCTCTTTGGGGTGTTACAAGCTGTTAGTGCAGATAAAATCCCTAAAGTTGCAAAGACTAAAGTCTCAAACCCAAAGAGATATTCTTAATAAAAGTTAAGACTCTACCACACCTCCCTAAAAAGGCTAATTTAAACAAGCCCCCACATATCTATGTCAAAATGTGGTAATATCTACATGATGCGGCCCAAATGGTCACGCAAAGAAAGAAGGCCCCTTGCCACAACCCAGGGTGTGTGAACAACACGCAGCGATTTCAGCCGCGTCTGAGCATAGACAATAGTGATGCGCGTGTCGTCTCGTAACCCGCGGACCCCGCGGGCAACCCACGGGTCGGGTTGGGGCGGGTAAAGAAATTGTCACTTTATTTGCGGGGCGGGTTGGGGCGGGTCATTAAAAACAAAATTAAATGAAAAATCCATGTATGTTGCGTGCAATTCCCTATAGCTTACATTAAATATTTGGGTATATCTATTTTCATATTTTATTAAGTTCTTTGGTAAGGTTACGTCACGTGACAAGTCAGGAAAGCTCCAAGCAGCTATCGCTGCCAGCTACAAGCGCATCAAGCGAGCGCACATTCAGCTCTGCTGGCCGGGTGCTGGAGTCCAGGCGAATAAATGAAACCCCGGTACAGTGGATGCCTTTCTTTTTTTGCACAGCGAACGTAAAAACGCTAAATGAACATTTCCGTGTGATAAATGAAAAAACGCTGCTTTGTAAATGTTTAAAATGTGTATCATTATCTTTTTATTAGTATGACCTTTTTTTAACGTTCATAATCTGTTACCAGTTTACAGGGTGATGTTTCCAAGCACTTTCAGGCTTAAATAAAGGCTGTTTTCGTTTGAATTACAATGTTTATAGTATGTCTATTTAATTTTCGCAGGTGCGGGGCGGGGCGGGTTGTAAAAATAGATACAGTGGTGCGGGGCGGGCTGGGGCGGTCCAAATAATTTAATAAAAGCGGGACCCACAGGCATCACTAATAGACAACCCTGTTGGTTGGTGTACGCAACGGCTGCAGTGTTGTCCGTGCAGACCAGCACGTGCCTGTGGCGCAGCATCGGTCGAAAGCGATGCAGGGCCAGAAACACGGCTAACAACTCCAGGTAAATGATATGCCAAAGCAGTTGAGCGCCTGTCCAGGGACCCGAGGCTGCTTGCTTGTTGCATACGGCACCGCAACCCGTGGAGGAGGCATCTGTGTGGACCACGAAATGCCTGGACACCTGTCCCATGGGCACTCCAGCCCGCAAGAAGGTAAGGTCTGACCACGGGCTGAATCGGCGGCGACACTCCGGGGAAACGCCAATCCAGAGAGTGCCACGGTGCCATGCCCATCTCGGGACTCGATCGTGCTGAAGCAGTCTCATATGAAGCAACCCAGCAGCGTTACTGCGGCTGCCATATGCCCCAGGAGCCTCTGAAAAGTTTGAGAGGGACTGCTGTCTTGTGCCTGAAGAAGTTCAAGCTCTTCAGCACTGCCTGCACGGGCTCATTGGTGAGGCGGGCAGTATGTTGACCGTGTCCAGCTCCATACCGAGAAAAGAGATCCCCTCCTTTTCCTTGGGAGAGTTTACTCTTTCCCCGGTTACCCTGAAGGACCAGCTGGCTGAGGTGCCGAAGCATCAAGTCCCTACCACCATCTGGGCACACTGACACGCTCGACCCTATGA
This sequence comes from Enteromius paludinosus, assembly GCA_032361165.1. NCBI lineage: Eukaryota > Metazoa > Chordata > Actinopteri > Cypriniformes > Cyprinidae > Enteromius > Enteromius paludinosus. The sequence goes on from JAUMHQ010000081.1 coordinate 9,840,895, forward strand.
GCAAACCGCTTTTCGTTTTGCGTTGAGGTAAAGTCGAGACATGAAAGCACACGTCCTTGAGGTTAAGGGCTGCAAACCAATCCTGGCCGGCTGCACTTTTTTAGTATGCACTTCAGGTTGAGCATTCTTGAATGACAGCCTGCTTTTTTTTATAAGAAGGGACCGTTTCAAAGCTCGTAGATCCAGGATGGGTCTCAACCCACCACTCTTTTTGGGCACGATGAAGTAAGGACTGTAAAATCCTGACCTCATCTCGGCTGCTCTGGTAACCCAACGGAACTACTTGACGGTCAGAAGTTCGTGGGGCAGAACATCACGCACCGTCAGTGTGAGGATACCCCAAGCACCTCGCCGCGGCCACAGGAAAAGCTTTACAGCTCAACAATCTTCCGCGGGAAGACGGCGATGGAAAAACAGCCACCCAATCCTTGCTGATGGTAAAGAGAGAGCATGAACTTGCAGGAACTCTTTTTTCGCGTTGAGGATTTCTCCGTCCAGCAGACTCGAACAAAGGCATACAATGCAGCTAGGCTCTGAAGCGAAAAGCTGCAAGTGCATTACATCCATGCCCTCTTATACTCATGTAGTGATAAGGTACATATGTAACTTTGGAGTGAACAGCACAACTAACATTGGGTTTGAATTTGTACAATGCAGTTCATAGACAGTTTTGTTAACCTAGGAGAATACAAAGGCATGTGCAAAGGCTATTTCTAAAAAAAAATAGGTTAATTCCTCTCTAACAATCTGGTGCTTCTGTATCAGTAACTGTAAGTATGTATTGTTAAGTATTTGCTATTGACTGTACTAATGTGGAGTTTTGCACTCTTGTGGCGCAAGCCATTGAAATTAATGGGTTTCACAGCACAGCCCATGCCATGTCCTGGGTGCAATTGCCTTTAAACACGTTGTGCATGTGCGTCTGTGTGTGTGTGTGTGTGTGTATGAGAGAGACAGGGTCACATCAAAGTGGAGTCAATCGCAGCTTGAGTCGTGTCTGTATGCGACTTTATGCGTTCTTTTTCAATCTTGAACTGATAGTAAAATTACTTATGACATTATTATATGTCTTTTAAATGTATTCAGAATAACTTGCGATTATAGTAAGGGGTATTACACTTCTGATGCGTGCTTGTGGGGTTCATCCAATCACAATGCACTGTGACAGCTGGCCAATCAGAGCAGACTGTGCTTGTCGGAAGGAGGGCTTTTAGAAAATTACATATTTGACAGAGGCGGTGCATAGAGGAGCTACAATAATGTACAGTATTTGAAAAATTATGTGTTTTTAACATTAAAGCATGTCAACATATTCTGGTACAACAAATACAATACAAAAATAATGATCTTTAAAATAACATCACATGACCCCTTTAATATTCTAATAATTTTGGCATAAAAGAAAAATCAACACATAACATCTTTTGCCCGTACATTGTATTTTTGTTACTGCTACAAATATGTCCTTAAATGGTAAAAAGAAAAAAAAGTAATTAGACATGATATAAATTTGAAATAATTGCTTAAATTTAAGTTTCTTAGAATTTTTTTTTCTTAAAACCACTAAAAAACATGAATAAAATTAAGGAACCAGAATAATTAAATTATTTATGATTTCCAACTTTAACCAGAATATTTCAACAACTATCTAGAGTGATAAAAGGATGAAAGGAAGCATGCTGAGAGCTTTGTTTAGTAAATATTATATTTTTAATTGATTGCATATTGGCAGTGGCTTTCACATCACATTTTTGTCATTCTTGTCCTATGCAGAACAACAGAAGATCATTGATCTCTTGACCTGTGGTCTTTTTTTAAGTTGGTAAATCAATCAGACACTTGCATGCAAGGCTGGACGGCATTTTTGCATGACGAATATCCAGAGATTTGATATAATCATCTTCAGCCCACATCCTCTTTCCTAGATTAAAGAGTACATCACACACAAAGTAAGATTGTCAGCCAATCTGATTTGTCTTGGCAGTGTTGAATGGACACAAAAGGGGCCAGCTCTTTGACCTCTGACCGTGTAATTAGCGAAATGCTTTTGGGAGAGGGCAGTCGCACTGCCACTGCTAAATATAATCAATCAGCACCATACTTCATGCCTGAGAAGACTGGACTCTCTTTGTGTGAGTGCATTTTTGTAATTACTTCACAATTAACCAACATTTACGGCACTCTAAGGCTGTTTAAAATAGGGTGTATGAATCATTAATGCATATTTAAGTTTGAATGATGTGATAAGAGCTCTTTTGTATTTTTTCATTCAAGGGTTGCTTATTAGGAATTTGGGGGATCGCATACCAGTTGATTTTCATTGTAGTCACCGTTTACGCTAGTCTAACTGATTGAGAGGGTGGTCACAAACTGATTAAAAAATATGAATATAAATGTAATTTTAAAATGTTAATGTTTATAATTAAATGTTATATTATTACTTTTTAAAATTATTTTACTTTTTTTTTTTGAAAGACGTTTTAAAAATGAATGACCTATTCCTTAAAGAGTAAGTTCACCCAAAATGAAAATTCTGTCATTAATTTCCCACCCTCATGTCGTTCCAAATCCATAAGACCTTTGTTCATCTTTGGAACACAAATTAGCATGTTTTTTCTGATATCAGAGAGCCATCCGAACCTCTATAGACAGCATCATAACTTAAATGATCCCAGATCCAGCAATTCAGTAAAAACATTGGTAAAGCAGTTCATGTGACATAAGTGGCTCAACTTCAGTTTTGCGACATTACGAGAATTATTATTTTTTTTAATTTTTATATTTTTTTGTTTACTCTTACAGGAAAGTGTGCGTATGCGTTGTGATATTCTCTAAAACACAAGAGAAACATAAGTCAAGAGAGAAGAATGGTTGAGTAAATTATTTTATTTTTGTTTTCTCTGTGCAAAAAAAAAAAAAAAGCAGTAGAGCTGCTGATGTCACATCCTGTTTCACCGATGTAATTTTTACTCTTCTGGACCTGGTTCATTTTAGTTGTATTGCTGTCTATGGAGGGTCTGAAGGCTAGAATTTCAACAAAAATATCTTAATTTGTGTTCTGAAGATGAACAAAGGTCTTATGGGTTTGGAACAAAATGAGGGTAAGTGATTAATGACTGAGTTTTCATTTTGGGGTGAACTAACCCTTTAAACATGAATGCTTGAAGCCACTGATCTACAGTCAACGTTTTCTAAATTTGGGACAGAAAAAAAAATGTCCTTTTTTTTTTTGAAGAAGAAGATTCTTATCTTCTTATCTTAAGGCTGCGTTCATTTGATCACAAATATAGTCAAATAGTGTTACAATTTAAAAAAAATTGAAGTAATAAGTTATTGAATTATTTTATGCCTAGGAGGGAATTTTTATTGTAAGATTAACGAATTAGGAAGAGTTAAATAAAAATCAATTTGAAATAAATATATTTTGTAACATTACAAGTGTATCTAATGCCGCTTTTGATCAAATTAATTTGTCCTAGCTGAGTTTCCGGCCCCAAACTTTGAACAGAAATGTAAATATTCAGTGTTTGTTAGGATGTGTAATAGTCCTATCTGAACTGAATCTAATGTTTTTTTTATTCTGTTGGGCTAAAATTTGATGCCAGAATTTATGTGACCATCGTATAACCACATGAAACATAATATTCCTCTCATACAGTTCAGCTAGATGAGGATGGGTTTCCTTTGGAAATTGGGTTCTTCCCAAACTTCCCTACCATGGTCCCATTATGCATGGCCAGACACTGACACTACGTTAGTACAATATCCATTGTTTAAAAAATGTTATAAATACATTTAATATGAACTAAATTAAACTAGTCTAGTCTATTTCTCTATAATATCTCAAGGATTTTAGGCAGAACAAATTTTCACAGCTAGAGGTCAACTTCTTTTGCCATGGTGTTTGTATTCCTGGCGCTTCTGTCTTTGCCCAAGGCATTGCCCTGTAAGAAGAGTTTTTGTACACAATGGAAAACAGTACAGTCTGAAGCACTTTCTGCATTCCAGTCAACCTACAACACGGCATATTTGGAATGTCATTCATGGGCTCTCAAAGACACGAAGGGACTCACAAAAGACGTTAGACTGTACTTTGTCCCATCTTCGTCATACGTATTAAGTCCAATATGAAACAGACAATGTTCCATTATTATTCTGGTCTGTTTGGGCGTCCATGAACAATGATGTTTTATACTGTTTTGATGTGGTGAAGGACAAATCAGCAAGTTATAGTAGTAACGAACAGTCCTCTATTTACAGGAAAGGTCTTTTATTACAACAAAATGACGATTAAATATACAAAAAAATATTATTCAAATGCAAATCTAAACATGAACATAACCCTGGTGTTGTTTTCCAGTCATTTTGACCCAAAGACGTTTTTCTACTTACGGAAATTGCTGCTAAATGTTTTTTTTGTTGGAAGAAAAAGTAAAATTCTTCACAAAACGTTTTTTTTTATTATCCCACCCCCACACACATCTTGTGCTCTTTTAGTGTTCCCAGTGTAAAAAAAAAAAAAACTCTCACCAAATATTAGATTCACTGATTTATTAACTTTTTTTTGTGTGAATTTTCAAAATTATGTTAAAGGTGCCATAGAATGGAAAACTGAATTTACCTTACTGAATAATAACAGTTCAGTACATGGACATAACATACTGTGAGTCTGAAACACCATCGTTTCCTACTTCTTATAGAAA
>JAUMHQ010000081.1:9855625-9883435 GCA_032361165.1 Enteromius paludinosus
GTTCCCACTTTTTTGGGAATATGAAATGCTCTAAAACGGCAGCTTGGCCAGACTAACTTTGCTCGCGAAAAGAATGTAGTGTCAAAGGAAGTATGGGCGGGCCCAGGCTAGACAATTAGTGCATCTAAAATAATATTTGACTTTACAGACATACATGAAAATATTTGCAGCCACCTGTCAAAGTTAGAATTGAAACATTTCGAGTCTGTCGCAAATTCTGCAAATTAATTGCAAGATTACAGCATGACATGGAAATATTTAAAGACTGGAGACGAAAGGAGACACTGACCTGTCTGTTACTTATTGGTAACAGTTGATGAATGAAACTTATTTACTCCCTGTCGGGAGTAGGCCCACAACCTCACCAACTACAATCTTAAATTCTGTGATTAGCGTCAATGTCACGACTCTAAGCCCGCCCTCTGTTCGTTGGTTGGTCTGACTGAGTACAGGGGTAGTCGTGGCCTAATGGATAGGGAGTTGGACTTGTAACCCAAAGGTTGCAGGTTGGAGTGAATTCCCAGCACTCTTTCCACCTTCAATAAAGCACTGCCCACTGCTCTGGGTGTGTGTGGTTGTTCACTTCTCACTGCTGTGTGTGTTATGGGTTAAATGCAGAGCATAAATTCCAAGTATGGGTCACCAGATGCTAACTGAAATTGAGTGGAAGTACGACGTCTGACGTAATCTAGGGCTCTAGGAGTGTTTATAAAATCCATATATTTTAAATCAGGGCTGCTATATGTGTAGTAAATACTACTTATGTTACCACAAAACCAGTCAAAATTGAGATGTATGAATCATATGAAAACTGAATAAATTAGCTTTGCATTGATGTGTGGTTTGTTAGGATAGGAAATTAGGAATCTGAGGGGGCAAAGAAATCTAAATATTGAGAAAATGCCTTTTGTTGTCCAAGTTGTCCAAATGAAGCTCTTAGCAATTCAAAAATTATTAAAACTATTAAAAAATGAGTAGAAAATGTACAAAAAATCTTCATGGAGCATGACCTTTACTTAAAATCCTAATGATTCTTGAAATTCGACCGATACAATGCATTTTTGGCTATTGCTACACATACAGTATGTGGTCCAGGGTCACACATGTGTAGCCCTGTGCCTTTATATTTATGTGTGTGTGTGTCCTTGGCTGTAATATGAATATTAAGAACTAGTATTGACTCCCCAAGATTTTTTTAGTCAGGGTTCATTGCTCGCCCAGGTTCATTACTCTCAGCTGTGCTGAAACAAAACAGATGCTCCTTTTACAGGCACAGCAGCACTCGAGTAAAAATGCCCGGCTGCACTTTTTTCGAGATTGTCCTGTTATTAAAGACTTTATTTTATTTGATCCACTTTTGCCTCATACCAGGCATCAGTATGCCGAAGTTGAAAAGAAAACCAGTAGCAAGGCTTTTTGTTTTCATTTGATTGAGTTAATTTGTGTTTTATTTTGAAGACCCCCCGAGGTCTGGCTCAAATGTAAGACTTCTGTTCACTTTTGGCCCTGCTGAATAACTTGAATGACAAGTCATTTCCCTGAGCTGTGTCCTCACCGCGGGGACGGTACAGGGACACTTAGGTCAAGTCCATCAAATTCTTGAGCTATATTTAAAAAAAATATTGCTCAAAGTTGTTGCTTCATACCTCAAGGTCAGTTCTGAAATTGCTGAATGCAGGTATTGCCAGGTCGTATGTCATCACCGATCATGAACAGGGAAGCATTTAACTGACCCCTCTATTGTCTGTTAATTATTTTTACTGACAGGAGGGGGAAGTTGGGGAGGGGGGACGACAAATGATCTGTTACACACTGCCAGGGGAATTGTCTTGGCAGACACATGAAAGCAAAGCATGGTTCCTTTGATATGGACATTTAGAGCCACCTGAGGAGAAGTTTGTCTGTTTTACGCTTGGTCTCAGCTGACTGTCTTTCTCCATTCTTCTGTGAACAGCAGACATTTCTCAACTCCCTATTTCCTATTTAGAAAAGATACATTGCGTACAACACACTTTTCAGACAGCATTTTGCAACAAGTGTGTGGTAATATCTTGAAAATGTTAAGATCTAATATTGCTGTATCTCCTCTAGGATTACATAAAATATTAGGTCTGGTGCTGAAACCAAAAAATTATTATTTATCAGTTTATTAAACAATAATGTAAAATCTAACAACAATAATGATTATTAATTTTATATATACATATATATGTATATATATTACATTTAAAATGTGTATGTGCATATTTTTTGTAATTCTTTTAGTTTTTCTTTTGTGCAATGTTTATATATTGTTGTTATATGTTGTAATAGTAATTTGTTTGCTACAGCACCAAAATGGATTTAATTCATTCATTCATAAATTAATAAATAAATACAATTAACAGTAATACTATTGATATATGTAATACTAATTTAAATCATTATTTTATTATAAGCTGTTGTTGTTTAAATAATTAAATAGAAATAGATTGTATGCAATCCTAACAGAAATACAACCATTACATTTTTTCCAACTGACTAAAGTAACTAGAAGCGCAGGCGTTTGCAGTAACTTTCGTTTCACAAGCAGATAAGAGACAGAAGCTAAAGGCCTGGGGGCTCTTGATGAGTGCTGGCGTCGACACACGCTGATGGCAGAACTTGTAAGGTTTTATGAGGGTGGGACATTAGTCATCCAGATGAAAGTAAATGTGAGAAGTATTTTTTGATCTTTCACCAGTCAGAATTTAATCTGGACCCCGGGAGACGCTCTCCCTCAAATATGCTTGTAAAAAAGATTAATGCCACTATATAGTATATGAAATGATTTTTTACGATTTACATACTGCTTGTCACAGCATAAACAGAAGTGTTTTAAAGCGATGTAGCACTTTCACTTTCTTCCTGACCTGTAATCAGTGTTATGACTCTGTAATCGACATAACCTGTAATTAGTGTTTAGTGAACAAACTGGTCCATAGAGGCTTCTAACAGACATTAAGTTGCTGAAGCTATTGTTTATCGATCTATAAAACAGCTCTGGATGGTTTATTACATCAGAATCAAAATGAATTTGACTATACACTTATTTTAATCACAATTAGACATGCCTTGATCCTTTATTTATCAATCAGATATTGTAAATAACAACAAAAGGCTTTATATAAACATGCCCATTCAGCAAATTTCACGCTGAAGCTGTAATCAGTGTTGTGCTTTATACAACATAAGCCGAGCGTCTTTATTTGTCTCATTCTCATAATCCCGTTCAGAAGGAGCTTTGCCGTCACCTCCTGTGGTGTTGGCTATGTCAGTCTATTTACAGAGGCACAATTGTTGATTTAGATTTAGCAAAGAGAAAGGCGCTTCACATTAAAACAAGTGCATCGGTTTAAAAACCAATGCACTAATTCTTGCTATTCCCAGCAATAAAGCAGTATTCTTTGCAACAAGACCCTCATCCGTGATTTCACAAGTAAGGATGATTGCAATACCCATTCAAATCTATAGAGGTCAGAATAACTATTTGTCACTGATGAGAATATTGACACTAAGGTTATTTCAGTTTTATCCTCTAATTTGTTATTATTTGTTCCTATATGTGTTATTAAAATGTACAAAAAAAAAGAGTTTACACTTAATTATATATGTTAATGTGAGAGGATAAACTTTGCTTTTTGGGAAGGTTTCTTCTCTGGGCTTTAAATGGTTAGTTTAACCAAATTCTGTAAACATTTACTCTTTGTTGTAGCTATTTTGAGGTGTCTTTTGAATTTTAGTTTGGTCTAAAACAACATTTGACCCCCACATGTTGTTTGGACAAAAACACTGAGGCATTTCTCATAATGTCTTCTTTTCAGTTCACCAGAATTAAGAACGCCATACAGGTTTGGAACCACATTTGGGTGAGTGAATTTTCATTTGCGGGTGAACTATCCCTTTAAGGATGTCAGTTCTCAATAATCTAAACAACTCTAATCTGCGTTCCAATTTAGGGGATTACGCACCCCCTATAGAGAGATTAACAGAGCTGAAAACTTTTGAGCCAATGCTTCCCCTTTCTGGGTATACGTGAAGCCCTGGGAGTTAAACTTCAGATGACAAATGAGACAGAGGGGGGACCACGGCAAAGCTGTCTGTAAGATGTTCACGCCACATCAGTCAACCCAGAGGTTCAGAAGGGGGGTGTGTGGGACACTTTGTGGATCTGGAGTGCTGATGAAGTTTGCATTCAAATGCTCTTTCTTCAGTGGAATGACAGAGTGTTTGTTTCTGAATCTTTACATGCAAGTCTAAACAAAGCAGAGGCATGATTTGGTTATATGTCATACGGGATGATCTGTCCACGTTTGATTAAACAAGAGCAAAGTTAGTCAGAACAAAATAAGTTAGAAAGAGGAAATTGAGTCCAAATTACTGACAGCCAAATGTAAACAACTAGATGATGGGAAGGAAGTGGTTGGAAATGATAAGTGGTTGTTTTAACTTGCCCCAAAAGAAATTCCATTATGAAAATGAATGCTATAATGTTATAAAAGATTCTATTTTTGCATTCCCACAAAAACCTTTCAGTAAACAGTTCTTAAAATAACCATATAGATCTTAAAACAACCTTCCACCGTAAAGAACATTTTGTGCAATACAAAAGTTCCATGAATGTTGCTGGTGCCCATAAGGGACCTTTATTTTTAAGAGTGTAGTCTATTGCGTCTCTGGTTAGACTGAAACAGTAGCTCCGTTCTTCTTTTTTGGATTTACGTATTCATTTTTGATCATGATGTGTAATGGTAGACCAGGCCTGACTGGTATAATGGGATGGGAAGGGGGGTGGAGTCCCAGTCTGCATCTGGCGTCTGTAAGTAAGAGGCTGATAAGTGGCTCAGCTCTGCTTCCCGCCTCTCATGACACGCTTGTGTCTGCATTTGGCTCATGCCCGTCTCTTAATGATGGCATCCCGAAGCCTGACACCCCAAACCCACCATTCCATCTGCCTGCTTAGCATTTCCCCTCAATACATAATTAGCAGCACTATTTCAGTCACAGGGATTCCCAACTGTGACTGTTCTTCTATTGCGCTCCATAGTTCTCTTCCCTTGTTAACTAGGGCATGATTAGATGATTTGTCAATGAGACCTCTCAGTTGTTTCAGCATCATCCGTTTTAAGCATTTAAGTGACGTTTTAAGGACTGGTTTTTACACCAATGCGAGTCTTCTTTAATGGCTCACATAAAATGAAGTGTCCCAGGCTTGTTAGGCCGTGATTGGAAATACTGTGTTTTGGAAGAAGCTTTATGATGCATAATTTCTGTGTATATTGTCACTCACGTGCTAGAAGGTGACTGTCACTCAGCCAGGAATAACGCTATTATGGTGTTGTATGTAAGGTGTTGTAATGTGAGCCGAGGGCAAGCAGTGTCTGTTGAACTGTAGGAGTATTTGGTTTCAAATAACGACCTTTTTGAACTGCACTATGCTGTCCTACCTTCTCACATATAATTTTTTTATAGATGTAATTAGAAACTGCAGAGCTGTGTAGGACTGTAACCATCAAAGATAAGATTTATTTAAGAAAACTTGCTAATTATCTCTATGTACGTACTCACTTGGCCTTAATTACTTTGTACATACATTAGAGTTGTGCCGATAAACTATAGTATTGTGTATTGACGATAGTCAGAGATGTCGATGATGCCAGATGATTATAATAATAAACAAAAACTATGCAGTTAATAAGTTATCAGTCTAAAACAGGGCTTGTCGTGGGAGCGCTGTGACTTCGCTGTGATCCGATTAATAATTTAACTTTACTCCACAAATAAATACTTTGTCTATCTGAAAATACTTTTATCTTTAATGTGTTCATTAATGTCCAATATACTGTTGGTCCTTAAAATAAATCTACTTTTGATTTTCACCTGATTACTTCTGTAAGGATGCGCCAAAGCGGCAAACTTGTAGGACGTGTGGTCCTATATAACGATGCATGACTGCTGTACGCTAACCTGATTTTGCCAAGTGCAAGATTTTGCCCTGGGACAAAATCACAATGTTGTCCCAGGGTCAACAGAAGCAGTTTACAGTTTTTGTGAAGTTTAGGCTTACAATCAGTGTTTGGTGCTTGTGTCAGTCATATATCATTTCCTCTGATTTTAGGCATTACTCATGGGTAAGGGTAGGTTTAGGTGTAGAAATATGGTAAATACTATATTTTTGCATTAAAATGTTGTCCCAGGGACACGTAGTACTTGGCAAATCAAGACGTGCGACTGCTGTATCCGAATATATGAGCTAGCTATTAACGATGACTTAAGATAATATCGTGTATCGGCGATCTCACAGGCTGGCGATAGGAAAATATGAAAAATTACCATATCGCGCAACCCTAACATACATTTAAATTAATGATTTGATAAGATGCACTTATTGTGTACATGTATTTAAATTGACCTTAACATGTTAAAAATGCATGCAATTACACTTAGTATTAATTTAATTATTTATTCATCATTACATAAATTTAATTTATTATAATTAATTCATCTAATTTAATTATACACCCTTAAAATATTAAAGAGAGCGTTTGATCATTATTCTTCCCAAAGTTCTTTTACATTTAGGCCTCCAAACACTGAATCTAGTTACTTTGTTGTTCGTACTATAAGTCTTTCATATCATAAACTGAGCTCTTACTCTACTACTAAAGAACACAGTTTAAAATAGCTTTAAAATAGCCCCCTGAAATTCAAGTTGAAGTAACTACTAAAACTGAAACTAAAGGTTAGCAAGAAATCTTGTGATTTCCTCCCAGTCTTTGTAATGATTATCAAGGGTCGTGCTGTCTACCTCGTTCTCTCTCTCTCTCTCTCTCTCTTTGCTTCTCTTACTATGTGAGAGCGTGAGGGGAGGAGCAGTGTTTAAGCCAAAGGGAGGCTTTACTACACCAGCCTGACAGATACACATTCAGTCACAGCAGCAGACAGAGCATGAGTGTGAGCGCTGTAATACCGATCCCACATCCAGACCTATAAACGGCTGATTCGAGCAGTCTCAAAGCTGGATCTACTGACAATTCTCAAGGACTCTGATTCCATTGGGATTTCTTTTTTATTTCCTTTGAGGAAACGAGTTGGAAACCTGTGTCTGAGACAGAGTAAGTACTCAGCTCTTCTTGGTTCAGTGCCTTTAACTGGTTGCTGTTAATGATTGATTGGTGTCTGCGGGAGTGTTTGGTTAGTGTCCAAATGAAAGGGTTTTATAGCACTGCGCTCCTGTTAGACGCTCCAGGCAAGTGGCGTGGCTGCACGGGGGGTTTGTTATTGCAAGGGGCTGCTGGGACTGGAGGGATGAAGGGTTAGGGGGGAGGGTGTGTGCTGACACAAGACAATCCCTCTACTGTAAGACCTTATCTGCAAGGTGATAGCCGGTCGTAGCGGATCACAGGACAGCGAGCTCAGTCTGCTTCTGTTTGTATGCGTGCCTCGAGTGCCTCAAGTTTGTTTGAGTTTGGTTTCAAACGATCAGTTTTGCAGGGTGTGTTGCAGTTTGGGTTGGCCGGGGTGTATGAGCACTTTGGCAGCTTGACTTGGAGAAGCTTAAAGCTCTGTCTCTTGAGCTGCGGAGTCTAGTATCTTTGCGCACGCTCTCTGCCAGGAGACGGGAGCATATGTGGCAGGCAGCGGTGTCGGCGTGGAGGAACTTTCCATGAACTCTGGATGGGGCTTTGCAAGTGAAGGGAAAATTTGGAAAGTGAGAAGTGTGAGGTTCTCCATTAGAAGATCATGTGGTTTTGGCATCTTTGGAGATCTGTGATTGGGTCAAGGGCATGAGGGAACGCTGCAGGTGTTTGGTGGAAACACAAACGTCTTGCTTGTTTTGCACTGGTAGTCATCCATAGATTAGCGAATATTAATGCATTACTAATCAAAGCCTCCCACAGGAGTAAATATGAAACCTTTTCAGGAAACTGTGATATTTTTGGCACATGTGGGTTGGCTTTCTCCGTAAATACAATTTAGGGTGGAAGAATCATTTAAATTGCATGAGAAAATTACATGGTATAAATATTTTGTTATCAAAAAATGGGATTGGTGATGTTATTTTGCTGACTTTCATTCTAAGGACAGAAATGGTTTAAGCATTCTTCAAAATATCTTGTTCTTCACTTACTCTGGTTTAGAAAAAGTTTGGTTTGGTCTTTGATATAAAGATCCCACCATATTTGTATTCAGTGCAATCAGTGCAAATCTGCACATTAAGTTCATGTGCAATGAGAGGTTTTCTTTTCTTTTTAGCCGGCAGCTTTTTGGACAGCTGCACATGGGAGATAACCACTGCAGTCTGAGAATTGAAGGGAACGGTAACAAACACAGCAATTTTAGCTATCTTCAAAGAGCTGTACACGTTCATGCCGTGTACACTGTAGACCTACTTCTCTGTGAAGACTTTGGGGGGGAATGGTAATTTTTGGAAAAGTTTTTGGAAAGTTTGGTGCGTGACAGAAGAGGTATGGAGGTGGAATAGATGACATGAAAGAAGAACATCTGGGAGAGCTGGAATGATTGTACTGTTAGCCTTTCTCCTGTGTTTTTCTTTGGTCTGATCCATAAAGACAGCGGCTGGCAATAGCATTCTGGCTACAGGAGCCTTGACAATGGTCGGCCTGTGTGAGGCTGTCAGAAACTGTTTGGCTAGTTGGTAAAAAACGGTGCCTGTTATATCAATAGTGCACTGCCTGACTACAGCTCCTGTCACACACAATACAACACAATAAACTATTAGACGAGAGCTTAAAAGTCAGTGAGTGCATTTAAATGGGCAGTTGGACGAGCTTGGCCTCTCTGAAACATATTTAGACAAACATTTTTTTTTTTAAAGTTGGTTAGCTGATCTTATATTTTCCAGCCTGAAAAACCTGTTGACTGCTTAGCTAGGTAAACACCAGCTTGGCTAGACTGGGAGAACTTCTTAACAAAGCTAAGACCTCCAAACCAGCTTAGGCTGGTTTAAAGATCTTTTTACTCCCTCTTTTTAAATGTTGACTATGCTGGTTTGCTAGTTTTTGTTGCCCTAAAAACATTTTAAACCAGCCTACATTGGGTTTGTGGTGTTCCGGTCTTAGTTCTGGTCTCAGACTGCTTTTTGCATGGTTTTGGGCACTTTTCAGATGCTAAGTCTCCTTCATCAGCTTAAGACCAGCTCGAACATGATGAAGGACCATTTTAAACAAGCTACCACCAGCTTGGAACGAGGAAGAATAAGACACACAGAAAAAAAGAACCTGCTGACTTTGTAGCAGCAGTCTGTTACATATTAGGTCAAGAGTAAAAGCAGAATAGGCGCAGGCTGTATCTCTTTGTGGTATCTTTACCAAATATAAAGCTCTCCATTCTCTGGCCTCTACACACCACCTGTTTCTCATCCCGGTCATCAGATCCCAAGGCTATTTTTCCAGCTTTAGCTTTGATTTCTCATGCTTGACTGGCTACTATATACCTGCCTCTGCATGTGTGTAAGAAAGAGATTCTTTAATGTGGATGGATTAAAGAAGTGGGTCAGTCAAAGGCTCTGGTAGTAGAATCGAGGAATGTAAATAAGCACTAGTCTTATTTGCCCCTAGATTCTTCTGGCAGGAGCTCAAAATCTGCGAAGTGTTGCGACACACTGTTGAGGCACAAACAGTATAACACACAAACACAATCCCTTTTTCCATGTCATTAACTTCTGACTGTTATATGTGTATATGACACTCCTTAACAGTCTCCTCCCAAATAAACATCTTGTATACTTCAAGTGAATACTTTCTGTAATGCCTTACGTTTTATATCAATTAAACTACGAAAAATGATGCTGAGAATGCCTTGTAAATGCTGTATAAATAACAAATTAGTTGGTTTGCTGATCTTAGTTGGCCTTCCAGACAGGAACTCTTATTGCGCCACCCTTGCTGGAAAAATAAAGCATCTTCAGCTGATAAACTAGCTAAACACCAACCTGGCCAGGCTCAGAGACCACCTTTAACAAGATAAGACCAGCTTTATACAGCTTATCATGCAGGTCTGTTGGCTGATTTTAAAGGGGTTTTGGGAACTTCTCAGCTTTAAGACCAGTTGGCCGCTCAGTTAAACTAACTACTGACTAAACACCAGATTAGTCAGGCTGGAAGATCATCTTAAACCAGATCAACAAACAGGTTTAGGCCAGTTTAGGCGTTTTTAAACATCGAGAGCTGTGTGATTATGCTTTCACTACTAAATCCCTAAACCAGCCAAAGATGGTTTTGTTGCTCTTAGCTGGTCTCCCAAACTGGTTTTAGAAGGGTTTTGGACATTATTTAGCTGGTCAGTCTGTAAGTCCAGTGTGCTGCTCAGCTAAACTAGCTAAACACCAGCTTAGCCAGAATATAAATCATCTTAAAACAGCTTAAACCAACAAACTGGCTTTTTGCTTTCTATTTTAAGCATTTTTTTCTGCCAAACGCTTAAACCAGCCTATCATGCTTTGCTGGTCTTAGTTGTCTTAAAATATCTGCTTAACAGTGGTTTTGCTGGTACGAGTTAGCTTGGTTTTCAAAGCTTGTTGTAAAACAAACACACACACACACACATGTTGGTTTTTGTGATTTATGTGGACTCTCCATAGGCGTAATGGTTTTTATACCGTACAAACTGTATGTGGTATTGCCCTACACCTACCCTACACCTAAACCTACCCCTTACAGGAAACTGTGTGCATTTTTAGATTT
Organism: Enteromius paludinosus; assembly: GCA_032361165.1. Taxonomy (NCBI): domain Eukaryota; kingdom Metazoa; phylum Chordata; class Actinopteri; order Cypriniformes; family Cyprinidae; genus Enteromius; species Enteromius paludinosus. Next base: position 9,866,350 of record JAUMHQ010000081.1, read on the forward strand.
TCAAAAAAAAACCATTTAGTATGTTTTTTAAGCCTTTGACTTACGGGGACACTGAAAATGTCCTCATAAAACACCTACAGTACATATTGTAATACCCATGTCATACCCATGTCATTATACAAATTTGTGTCCTCATAAACCACATAAACCCGCCCCCACACACACCTACCTTAGACCAGTCTGGTCAAACTGTCTTTTTAGTGGTTTTAGGGATTTTTCAGCTAGTCAGGCTGAAAATCCAGTTGGTCATCCAGCTAAATTTGCCAAACACCAGTTGGTGAGGCTAGGAGGCCATCTAAAACCAATTTAGACTGGCTTAAACGTTCTTTTAAGGGGAATAACCTGCACTTACCATGATGTGTGGGTGACAGACAGTGGGAACGAGAGTCAGAAGCTCTGACAGGGTTCATGTAGTTGAATCTTGTAAAGTAAGCAGTACCGGAGGCCTGGGGGGAGCGCCGCCGCTGTGTTTTTGCTCACTGCTGGGAAGTCTTTAAACATGCGTCTTTAAGGGACGTCACAGGCCTCCCCTCTGGTTTTCCCAGTCATGCTCTCTCTCTCTGTATCCCAGAGGCCTTACGTGGGAACTGGCTCCAGAGCTGGAAACAGACCAAAACTTAGTGTTTGCCTGCTTGTCCTTCTGACCCTGATGAGAGAGAACAAGTCAAAAAGAAACAGAAAGAAATCCCGTCAGCAGAGGGTGCTTTTTGGCATGACACAATATGTGATTTCATAGCGTACAAACTTTTGGAGTTTTAATAGTAATTTACATAGGCAAGTAAGTGTTTTCTTAGTGTGCTGCCTGTCGCTGTCACATACACACACGCGCACACACAAACTTTGACACCTTCTGTCTCACACCTGTTCCTACTGCGTGTCTGCGTTTCATGTATTATGCAGGTCTATTTTAAACAGACCAGGACACTGAAGCGTGTCCGTGACTCTTACACCAATGAGAATGTGGTATGTGTACATGTGAATCACGTGTGTTAGTTTGCATGTGTACTTAAAATGGCATTCATCAGTTACCCCAGTTGATTAATAGACTTTAACCTAGTTGTAACCACACTGAGGACACTGACATACACAGACAGCCTGTGATCTGATATCTTCTCAGAGCATTCCAGATCATGGCCTTTACTCTAGTAATGGCTTCTCTGAGCCTCTCAAGCATACCTCACCCTGACCATGGAGAGATTCACACCACAACTGCTGTGCCCTCCTTCAGCAGGCCGCTTTTTACGCCACGCTACTTTTTTTCCCCTCTGATACCTGATCTGAGCTGACAGGTTTATTTCTGAGATATTTAATGATTTAAAGGTGCTTTAACCTTGCGAGTATGTATGAGAGAGGTGAGGGCTGCTGATCAGGTGACAGTGAGGGAGTGAAGGGATGTCCGGAGATGTAGCGTTCAACATTTGTCAGTACATGTTAGGCTGTCTGCACGCTAAAGTTTACACTGCATCTGATAGCACTGCAGATTCATTGATTTCCGAGAAATGGCCCTCAAAGTTCTTTTCTCGATAACCCTCGTTAACAAAAACGAGGTTGAGTTATTAACTAATGGTACAAGATCTGACTACTTTTTACATTTTAATTGAATGTTTATGTATTTTTAGTGCTTTTTATTATTAGTGTGCGAGGACACTATTGGAATTGCTCCATTTGTTATTCTTCTTCAAAATTAGCATTTTAAGGGCCTAAACAAGCTCAAAAACTCAAAAGGATGAGGTGGGGCAAAATGACTCGATAGCGCCACCTATACACTTTCAACAAAGTGCCCTTCGAGCTACATTTGACATACATGTACGAAATTCAGTAGCCACATATAACGCACTTACCTACGAAAATCATTTTCAGGCATTGTATTTTAACAAGCTCCTCTTAGAGATGTTTTTTTATTCGTTTTTTTAATATATTCAGACATTTGATTTTGGAGGGATCAGGTGAACCCAAAAGGAGCCTAATTATACAGGATTCCAGTGCAGAAAGTTTAGGGAATTTGATTACTACTGATTTTTCTTCATCCTAAGCTTCCAAAAGCGTCACTCTTTAATCAATTTCACATAGACGTCCACAACCTTATTTGCTGTATTGCCACTTCATTTAAAACTAACATAGCTCTTTCCACACTCTCAGAATGCATTTACATACTCCTATCGATCAAATACTCCATTTGGGAGCCTTTAACCTATCCTAGGTTTTGTGGCATGTGGTAAAAGAGAGGCCAGCAATAAGAGTTATCCAGTTTGCCACAACAGCCATTCTCAATTTTTCTACCTATGCAGAAGCCTGTGTGTGTGTGTGTGTCAACTGGAACAATGTGCTTTAAACCAACAACAGCCTTGAAAGCTTCCTGCGTGAAAAGTGTCCAGAGTCCAGGCAGCCCTAACTGGTGTTTGTGTAGAAAGAGGAGAAGTATATGAGAAAAAGAGAGAAGTAGGATATGCTTGATTTATTAAAGTGGATCAAAGATGTGGCATGTTTATAGAGGCCGAGGTCCTGTACTTGTGCTCTAAATGACAGCTAACAGCTTCATTCATTCTATGTTGCAGCAGTGACAGCTTTAGGCTTCTTGCCATGAACATCCATGGTTTAGCAAATTTTATATTATGTATATTTATGAACATGCAGTTTTCCATACAAACCATACCATGGCAACTGCACATCCATTCAGGTGTAGATCTCACTCCTCAATTCTTTGTTCTCCTTCTTTTGCATTTAAAAAAAAAGGAAAAAAAAGTGCAATCTTTCCATTTCTAAATAATTAAAGTTATGGTTGATGTTGTTTTCCAAATCCATTTTAACTCTATTTTTTTCAGTGTTTGAACATTTTCTGCATCATCCACTGCTAAGAACTCAGTGCTGCTTCAAAGAGCTGTGGAGAGATGGGCCTTTATCCTGCTATCAGCACTGTAATATGACTGAGATCAAAGCATACGTATCAACTTATGTGTCTGGCAGCTGAAAATGCCTCTCATGTCTGTCGAAAAAAACATTCTGCTAAGATTTTAATTTCCTTTTTGATGTAGCATGTACTGCTGAAAAGGATCGGTTGTACTCTCTCTAACCAGCTTAATTTTGGGAATGAATCAACAAAAAGTTGATCATTATCTGATAATGACCCAAATTGGACTGATTTTCAGATAACCTAGAAATGAGAGTGGTAAAATACATGCTTTGACTGGTCCTTGGTGTAATCTTAACCACATATCAAGGTTTATGTCTAGTTCCTGGCATCATGGCTGCATCTAAAGTACTGAGTTAGAATCGCAATGATCAGCCATGTGAATCCGGTTGAGCTGTCAGTTGGCACAGAAACACCAGATTCGCATAATTTCATTATCATCTTCTCTATGATAAGCTCTGACCTGAATAACCTGAGCTGGGTGGTGCGACCACTATTGAATTACGAACTCGGTCTTACCGCAGGTGAAACTAGACCATGTATTCCAATACTTCCTTTCATAAAGAGCCCCTCCTTTAGTTTTGCTTCCTCCCACCAGTCCAAAATAAAAAGATGCACATGAAAAGGGTTTTCTTTAAGCGGCTTTTAAAAGAGGTGGTGTTGGAACTTGTTGCTTCATGCTGGATTAACTGGACTTTCATCACGTTTCAGCTTGAGCCATGGTGTCCTTCTGAACACCTCCTCACTAATTAGACATCAGTGTTTTGTAAATTGGCTCCTAGTGCACTATGAATTTCCTCTGTAAATTTGGCTCTCGATTAAAAGTTGCCTTAATTTAGCCCATAGTATTAACAGGAGACTTGACTCATGATTGCTTTTTAATAAAGTTTGACTTTTGACTTAGATAATGAAGTGTGCTTGAGTGCTTCAAATAATAAAAATAAAAATAACTATAGGCTGTATTTATTTAATTATGTATATGTCTGTCTGAATACTCAATCACTAATTCTGATTGGCTGCCATGCCAATATGTACAGGTAGTTCCAAGTCAGTTGAATCACTATTGTATTACATTAATGCGCTGATTTAATTGATGCACACATACACAGAAATAGCTGCATTGTTTGAGACAAGCAGTATGCAAGGAATATACACAACTCTCATCCCTCTCTATACTGATAATTAATTCAAATAAATGATCAAATTCATTTAAATAAATGTGACCTTATTGACTATTTCATCTCTGTGTTTGATTTGTTGTGGGAAGAATGCGGTCACTAACAAGCTGTAACTGACAAATATAACCATCATTTTTACCCTTCAAATATTTTGCTGCAAACTTCATTAACAGCTCTAAATTGTGCTGGCAAAAGACCATTGTATAATCGGTATAATGCACAGCTAGCTGTGCCAAAACGATTTCAATGCACTGCACTTCACTTTGGGTGGTTCTTGGCCTCCACGTTGTGCATTAAAATTGTGTAATGCACAGATAGCCTTGCATTATCCCTTACATATAGCCTATACAATATTATATAATAATACAATAATGTATATATATTATAATACAATATTAATTCAAAAAAAAGGCTATTGCATTTTTTTACTCACTTTAGTATACTTAAAAAGTACACTCTTTAATAATATCAAAATGAAAGATTTACTTTAAAGTGCTATTTGAATAATGTTTTAATAATCATTTGTGCCTTACAGAAGTATACTTTATTTGATGTGTCAACTAAACACATATAAAGTGCTTTATTATAATTTTATAACATTATTTTTCATATATAGTAGATATTTACCTAAGGAATATATATTACATAAATTCTTTTTCATATATATTAAAGAAATATTGGGGATAAATGTACTTTTTAATGTCCTTCTAAAGGTTTCAATTAATATATTGGAAAGACATTTTATAATTGTGTCAAAAACCATCTAAAACTGCTTTTAATATTAGTTTAAACTAGGATTTTCTTTTTATTTCAATTAACATGCTGTTAAATGTCTGAAAATACTGTACTTAATTCACACTTAAGAATATTATAATATTTATTTCTGTAATTTTGAAGGTAGACTACCACTAATTTCTTTCCTCACGCAGAAAAAAATGCAAATAATAGATTTTCCATGCTCCTATCGTTATGCTAGTAAGCTGCCACTTTGATTGACATGACCCATGTCGGCCCTATTAATTATGGGTCAGTCCGTCCTCCAGGGTCACAACCCGTCGTCTAGGACTCAAATGTGCGTGGTGTGGAATTTACTGAAAATATCTTGAGTTGTGAGGGATTGTTTGGATCACAGGCATGATTGAGATGCCACTGCCTGGGTGACATTGCGCTCTTTAGCCCTAGAATGAGCGGTGCTTTATTGAGCCGCCTGCAATGAGATCACCCACCAGTCAGTGTTTGCACGGGGCAGACTAGCTGAGTGGTTTAGTTACGGCAGCGTAACAGCCCCAAATGACCCTCAGGTTTCTTTTGTAGCAGCATGAGCACTGCATGAATAAATTCCCAGCATCGGTGAATCAAGAGCTCCTGCTAATACTCAAAGTGCTGATCCAATTGCATAGTGCTGCTGATAGATTTTACATGCATGGTTTTGATGAAATAGGAGGAAAATGCGCAAAGATTTAATCTCGGTAATGGCCGTTTGAAGTTTGCTGTCTGAAAGCACAGAGTACATTTCATCTCATCGACAAAAGCTCTTGTGAGGCAGAACGCAGGCTCACTGTAGTTTTGAGACTCACGGATCGCAGCAGTCTTTCTGCTTTGACTCTGTTGGTGGATTATGTAATTGTCACGCCATCAGTTGTTTGGATTTTAGGTTGCTTCCAAATGAACAGCAATAATTAATGGTCATCAATCTACTTACTTTACTTTAAAATCTTGACATTTAATCTTTAAAGGGTTTATCTAGATGCATGTGAAAAGCCCGCATAAAATGCTTTTTAGATTGACTATCAGCTATCAGATTCAGCAGAATGTGAAAATGCAGATCGAAGAGATGAGAGTGTGCTCTGCATGACGACAAGTGTAGTGCATCACCATGACAGATAAAGGTCAGGATTCCACATTAAGTGCTGTGTAAATTTTAGTTTAGTTTTATTTTATGTTGTTATATACTTTCATTTATTACATTTTCTTCATTTTATAAGTTCACCACATATTTTATTATATTATTTTGTTTGATTCGTATTTTATATATCAGGCACATTTTTTGGCTTTAAGTGAACCTGAAAGCAGCCAAAATTTGCAGGACTTTATTTAATTTTATTTCTTATGTTTTTAATCAATTCATTGTATTTTACTTTATTTAAAAAAATAGCTTTTTTGTCTTACATTTATTTTAGAATAATTTTTTACATTTATTTTACGTATTCGATTGTATTCATTATTTGTTTACTTTTTTAAACAAAATGTTATTTTATTACTATATTTTATTATTTTATTTTTGTACTGCATTTTATTGATTTTTTTTATATTTTATAAATCATAATTGATTCATTTCCTCTCCAAGGATTCCACATTTAATTTTAAAATGACCAAGTTGTTACACAAGCAACATTTTGTATGAACATAAAGTTTTAAAAAATACTTGTGCAACAGCAAGCTCCATCCTCAGACAGTGCATCTCAGGATACATTCTTGTTTGGGTTCTATTCTTTCAACAGAACATTGATCCAATCATGCCATGCCGTTGTGCAATATGCCGTATTGATTATGTAGAGGGGTGTCGTGTTGCAATGGTAAAGTATAAATAAACCACTTGCTGCATTTCACAAAGCATATTTCTCCGTTGAAGACTTAACATTTTGCATGCAAAATAATGAAAATTATATATAGTCATTCCCATCAGAATCCCATTTTGTATGGTTTGTTTAGCATTTATGCTACATACCTTTGTATTTTGCAGAGGAACCGTAACAAACATTACTGAAGAGCTGATTAAGGGCCATTAACAGCAAGTTCTTGAGTCTCTGGAGCTTTTAACACCCACAAAGATGTTCACAATGACGCTCACGACTGTGGCTAGCACCAATACTACAAGTGATATCAGAAAGAGTTTTTACTGGCAGCTATGGAGTTAGAGCTCCTTCTGTTAGCAGGGTTCAGGAGGCGGCATGAATCTGTCTTGCTGTGAAAGACAGTTTGAGCGATGGGAGAGATATTGACGGCCATTAGGAGGGGCCGTGTGCTCTGAAGGCCCCTCGCACACACCGTACTATTGGCCCTTTGATGTGATTGATGGCTGTAGCACACTTACCAGCACCCTAAACATCTGTCTTACGCATGCTAAGTCCCAGGAATGCAGGCCTTTTCTCCACGCTGCGCCATCTATAGCAGAAAACATACAATAAAAGGATACCACCATCCTGCTTTGTTAATCATCAGTTTTAGGTTTACGTCTACAAAAGAGTAAGAAAATGAAGGATAAAAAGGAGGAATGAAAAAGGAGCCAAAAAGAAATGAATCACCCCAGAAAAATAAGATTGTTTTCAATGGATTATTTTCTTTGAGGATTGGATCAGGCTTTTTTTTTCTTGATGTTATTAACTATGAAGCCTCTGCTTTGTGTTTTGAATACGAGTAGAAGTTGTATCAGAAAATATATTTAAGGTATTAGCCTAAAAATATAACAGTGCCAGCAGCTCTGGCATAACAGGAAGCAGAAGTTTGCTCTTATCAACGTTTCGGCCAATATTACCATCATTGTAAATGCATTAAATCAGATGGTGAGATAATGCCGAACAATTGGAAATATTTAGAAATGGAAGTAAAGTGGTAAAGCAGGCCATGACCTACTTTCAAAACCAGACTACTTTTACGGCTCTTTTCACCTGTCTCACGCAAACGTCACTCCATGTGTTTGGATTTGCGCTTAACTTCTAAAACAGCTGGCTGGATCTGTGGATATCACAGCTGCAAATGTCTATACCTTTCCTAAATCTTTCCTAAATATGCTTGATTTTTTATTCTTTTTTAATGTAATTGTATTGTATTCAATTATTCTAAATACAAATACTGTATATACAATATTAAATAAAATTCATTTTAGAATATAAAAAATAAATAAATACAATTTTATATCATACATTATAGTTAGAGTTTTTATAATATATTTGCTTTGCTATCACAAATATATTTATATTCAAAATATAAATACGTATAAAATATTAAAAATAAAACATTTAATATTGAATAAAATGCAAAAAAAAAAAATACACACGCATTTACATTATATATACATAATGCATATTACATATATACTATTTATTTATTTATTTTACATTTTATTTGCTTTATTTAGTTTTAGTCTACGGTGATTAGGATCCATAGCGTAAAATAATATGTCTGTATTTTTTAAATGAAGGCTTTTCTTGTGTTTTTTTTTTTTCAAATAAACAAGTATTTATTATTTTAACTTCAGCACAGACAGAATAAGTGGGCAGAAAGGCTGTAAGTGGGAGGCTGGTGGATTCCAGGACTGCAGGGCACTGGCATTCTTCCAGACTGGTTTGTGTATAATTATACTGGGATTCCTGGAGGATCTAAAGCAGAAACTTTCTCCAGTCCCCTGACAGCCATTGAATGAAACCCACAAGTCATATCTATGAATTATATAGCAAACACCACAGAGAAAATAGGCTGACGGCTCCATGGCCTAACTGTCAGAGCTTTATTAGTGAATGTTTCTGTAATCACCAAATGCACTGTTGCCTCTGTTGATGCTAGGCTACAAGAAAATGAACTGCCTCAACAGAACATCATTACTGGACCATGATGTTTAGCACGAGGCCTCTGAGCGCCTATCTTCTGTCCCTGCAATGCTTTTAAAATGCCGCTGACACAGTAATTGTGCAAATGCATTTCAGCGCGGTATGGGGCTGAGATTCTCAGAAGACACAGATGTTTGACTTTTGTAACAGCTGTTTGATATTTAGAGCAATATATATGTTTAAAACATGATTTAAAAGCAAAACTTAAAAATAAGAACTAATTCTAATTATTAAAATTAATATTATTAAAAAATAGCATCTCAAAGATACTAAAATAACACTGGTCCGTTGGAATAATTAATTAACTTTTAAATGGGAAATAGTTTGAATTCTTTCATTATTTCTAAAATATGACTTATCTCTGAATGTTTTCAGATGTTGCCTGTTAAGTCAGCGGCCTTTGGTTACAGACACAGCCACTGTTTAAAATGGTTCAGCTGACACGAGAAACTCTATAGAGCCTTAAAAAAAAACCTGACCTTTAGTTAACAGAAGACAGGTCTCTGTTTTTCTTCTGTTTGTATGAACGCATGTGAGAAACCTAAAACTGAGCAACCCCTGTTACATTCATAGCTTATTTTAGAAATAATAATTTGAGCTGATATCCTTACACGGAATCTCCTACAATCCTATTGTACAGACGCATTGAAGATGCACAGCTGTAATCAATGTAATTAAATCCTGCGCCGTGTAGATATCAAAGCAAATGTCGGCATGCATTATTTACTTGAGTAATTACAGAGTATCACTTATGCCAGCTGCTGCAGCACAGAATGAACAGTCGTAGTTCATAAAATAAACATAATGAGATTTTATCCAAGAAAAACACAATGCCGTAAATAATGTAAAGGAGGCCCATCTTCATTTTTATGAAATATACATGTTGGAAAACCTTTGACTGATACATTTTTAGTGAACACTTGGCAACCCCAGGAGACCTTAACTGTATTGATAGCTTCAGGAGATTAGATTACATCAAAAGAAATATACGACCCAAGTCTTGACTCAAGAACCCTTTTCCTTTTTTTTTTTTTTAAGGTTGCATTTCCTTTTGTATTTGAGGTTGACATTGTCATGTCTCAGATGACCCAGTGCTGAATAGATAAACTAAAGATGAAGCATAGATACTCCCTTTGCTCAAACAGGACTGTGAGAAAGAGAGAGCTCCTCATGGATTAAAGTCACTTCCAGAAAATCATCAAAGTTACTTTCCCTAAGGATGATCCACTTACAGCAATACTCAAAGAGAGTGGTCACTGATAAGTGTCCCCTTATCCACATTTCAGGAGTTTTTGAAGAACCGCTCAGTATGTTTATTGTTAATGTTTTTGTTTGTGCTGGACGATATGGCAATCATCCTGGATTTTTTTTATTATATATATATATTTTTTTTTTTAATTATTTATTTATTTATGTGTATTAGTGCTGTCAAATGATTGAAAAATATGTTATGTTTATGTATTTAAAATATTTATATATAATAAAACATATAAGAATATAAATGTTTATATAAAACTGTATATGCATGTACATTTTTCTTATAATTTATACTATGTGTGTGTGTGTGTGTGTGTGTGTATATATATATATATATATACATACACACACATCTATATATATATATATATATATACATACATTATGCATACTTATATTATGTAAACAAAAACTTTTATTTTGAATGCAATTAATCGTGATTAATCATTTGACAAGACACACTACTTTATCCCGGATGCTTCAAAGAAATACTGTCTAAATGTCAATGGATTATATTTGTTTTCATGTTACAAATCATAATGTAATGTAAGAGAAGGTTTAATTTGCTTATTAATAATTATGCATGTTTTTTTATTATATTTATGATTTTTTAAATATACAGTACATAACATATAATACTCTGCGTCTTTTAAAAGTAACTCCATAGGTCTGAATTTGAGTTATACACTAATACATTTTGTGCGGGTGTCAGGAAAAAAGGCAGAAATGGCCTGTTGAAGAAGAGAGTCACTCTGTCTGCACATTCCTAGATTAATCTAATTATAAGTGAGATATTTTAAATGATCATCCTGTTTTCATTTCGCACTTGCGAAGGTAAAATGTAAAACACATTGAAAATTTCACCTGTTGCATTCTGTTCACTGAGATTCTGGCCTTTCTATCCGAGGAGCTGTTTTATAAGTTCTTTTTCTGAGAATAGCATTTCTTTGTAATAAATTCCAGTGAAGCTGATTTCTTGGAAAAGCGCAGCAGTTCTTCCATATGCTGCGTGCTATTAAGAAAAGCTTTGTTTCTTTCGAAATCAAACTGAAAGCAGTGGGGATGCCATCAGAGATGACTCAATGCTGTGACAGTAACAGCATTACAACTCTATAATTATATTGAATTTGCTCAAATTACACTTTGGCATTCAACTGCATGCAGTCCACACATTCTTTCTGTCCAGCATGGATCATGAATCCAGTATTATTTGCCTAAAGACCTGAGTGGAAAGCTCTGGGCCTTTAATCGCAACTATAAGAATGCTGACCTGGAGTCAGTTCTAATGTTACTTTAACCTGTAAGATAATTATATGCACTGAAATTAAGAGCAAACCAGAAACTGCTTTTCATTTAAATATCACTTTACCTGACAAAGAGTCGATAGCATTAGCAGTTATTTCACAGACGCTTCTGTGCCGTTCTACATTTCATAGCCCACATCTGTTATGGAAATTTCGAAGCAGAAGCGAGAGGACAAAATGAATCTCTGCTAGAAATATTTGCACATCTGACTCTGTCCCCGTTAGAGGTATTTTGCTTTATAGAGACAGCGGTAATGATATTCCTGGGTCATTTCATGGTCATATTTTACATTTTATCCACATTTATCTAGTTAGGTCACCCGTTTAATTAAACTTAATGTAATGCTTTTCATCTGAGAAGTCTTGCCTAAAAAATTAGCTTTAACATTTTCAAACTTGAGCTCCCCCCCCCCCATTTTGCTTTGGCTATTTAATAAGATTTTAATTAGGCTATTAAAGATCTTTGAAGGAACATATGGATGTAATTAAGGCTGGCCAGATCACCCAGGGAGGAGTGGGCCATTAATTACTCTAAGCTGGGTCTTGGGATCAGCTTGGAGACGAGGACAGTGGAAAACTCCACCATTTCAGATCCCGCACTTTATGATTCACTCTTTCCAGCACGGGAAGTTAAGTACAGTAGACTCTGATGCTGAACTTTACTCTGATGACATAGTGCTTATGAACAGGTGTCAGCTTTACTTCCTGGACTTCTGAAGTGGTTCGATACCTGTGCTGCTGAGTCATGTTTCGCCAATCACTCTGATTCATAGGTTTTCCATGTGTATCTGATCTCAAAGTTTGCAGAACTTCTGTAATGGATCGTTTTGACAGGCACTTAGAGAGTAATGAGTCATAGTTCTGTCACACATGTGCTAGTTATTCTTTAAAGTCCCCTTGAGTCACGACACATTCCTTTTTCAAACATCTGCTTCTCCACTCACACATCCACTGACACATACGCACAAAACACATTTGGTGCATTGTATTATATAGTGTTGAATAGCTGAAGATAGATACATATAAACATATGTTTGTGTGTGTTGTATAAATAACATTTATTTTTAGTATATATTATATTATTTATGTTACAGATAAATATATTTAATATATAAGCATACAATTTGTCTTAAATATTAACATGTATGTGTGTATTTGTGACATAAAAACTATACGCAATACATGCACATATATTACTACAGTATATTACGCATACAAAACTTTTATTTTAGATGAGGCTAATCGTGATTAATTGTTTGATAGCACTAATTTATTTATTTATTAATTATTATTATTTTATTTTTATTTATTTTTTTGCATTAGACTAAAAGCATTAGTCTCTGGCTTTACTTCAGGATAATGTTACCTCATCTGAAAAAACAGATAATTCAGACAGCTGTTTCTGTAGACTAAACTATTTCTATTTTTATGAAAGATGGAAGTGACATTTGATGCCATCGTCAGAGATGGTTCACAAACTGGAAGAACACAGAATTATTGACTGGGAGTTGACGGAACAGAAATGATTTATGTACTTGTTAACGCATGCCATCATTTTTATGATTAGTGTGGTCTGATTTTTTTGTGGTCAACAGTGATCGCCCCGCCCCCAAAAAAAAAAAAATCACAGATCTTAAAAAAACGTAAAAACTACCAAACAATTATAATCATTTAGTTCAAATGAGACAATTTTTCCACTTTTTTAACTGAATGAGTAACATTTAAACATCAGCCTCGTTCATTGGGGTCATTGCTTCCAGAATTTGGGGAATTGTATTTAGCATTTGATCATTCATCACAATAAACACCGTTGAGGACCGGTAGTGAAATGATTTATGCCTTGTGCATTAATCCAACAGCAAAAAGAAAAGGAACCGTGTATTATATCTCTTCCGAGAGAGACCTTCAGCGTCCTACTTCAGCTCCTCACATGCCTCAGCTGCATTTATCCTCTTCCTGTCAAAACTTGAAATTAATGAGATCACACTGCCATTGGTCAACTGGGACGTCACTCCAACGTTCCCAGCGTTAGCAAGGCTAATGGTGCTTTGTAAGCGAGTCTCCCGCACCAATATGGCTGAAGCCACGGCCTTGACCAGTGCAGGACACATTCCAACCCCAGCATATGGACAGTAGCAGAAGGAGTTTGACCTTGTAAATTTATCTCTTGCCTAAGCTGAGATTTCATAGCTGTTGGCGATAAAACAGTGTAGCAAATACAGCAAACAGTGAAGTTTGCAAACTCTTCTAACTGGAGTTGAGTTTTTTTGTGGCGGTTGCTGATGTTTTATCATCAGACTACACATAAAATATTCTTTCAAGGTTCCCTGTTTTGTGTAAGTGAAGATATAGTTCAAGTTAAACTTGCTCGTGCTACTTTGTTTGATACTTATGTGCCATATGTTGTATGGACAGCTTAAACTGTGGCACGAATCTGTCGTTATCAGATATAAACATAATGTAGTAAACTGCCTTCAGGACAGTCATCAATGATGCAACAGTTCTTCAGAAGATCATTTTGTGGAAATCTAAACCGCATTCCCTTGTAATCAGTTTATCTCCTCATGCTGTGCCAACACAATTTTGAGAGGCTGTTTAAACAAGGAGCGCTTTTCCCATTTGGGACGTGAATCTTCCCAGTGGGAGTCCAAGGTCTGTCGTGCTCCAGATGGAAAAGTTGCCTTGCTGCTGTCTTCTTTTTATTAAGGGACGACTGTCAGCTAGTGCTGTCGTGCTGTCTATATTAGAGCAAAGCATCCTTGCTGTTTTGGCAGTTGTACAGTAAATTGGCCTGCAGCATCACTCTTAGGGCTCGATTCCAAATTACAGCGTTGGCTCAATTTTGAGGCTTTTTGAGGTAAAGCATAAATAGATACTGTATGATGATCTCCAAAAGCATTATGGCCATCCACAGGCCACCCGTTACACCTAATTAAAGCTTAGTAATTACACTTTTTAATTTTACATACTTGTGGAGTGTTTGCTTTAGATATGTTACATTCATATGCGTAGCGAATACCAGACTGCTTTTTTTTTTTTTCTCTAACTCTGATTTTACCACACCCTATTTGTTAGCCCTTTACTGTTGGCAGTTCATAAAAATAAAATATACCCATTGACGTTGATATTTAATCTTCAACCTAAATGGGAATTGCAATTGGATTAGCTTTGTGGTTGTGCTTAAAAGGCTCGTCTATATAGTCAGAGTAATGGAAACCACTTTAGTGTTAGCCCGCTGACATATTGGGCTGTTGACAGGACTGGGTTCTGTGCTGTAGATCACATATCAAGTGCAAAGCTATTCAACTTATTTACAGTCCATTTCATTTGCCTGGAAGTCAAACTCTGTGTATGACTGTGCCTTGCTTAACTAAATGGAGGCAAATGAGGTTGACTAAGCAGGGGGCTGGAAATCATACATTTTATGGCATTATGTTGAATATGCGTTCTCAGAACGGTGCTTTATGGAATGGAATAGATGAATGATGATCAGTCTGGGTGATTATGGTAAAGTGGGGTCATCTGTTCTCTGAACTTCGTAAGCTAATATGTAAACAGAGAATGAAGCACTTTCCATGGTCTCATAAATAATACCACCACTTCTAAGAAGTGCTTATTTATTGCCTTATCATCCTTACCCCCTACTGAAAAGATCGTCCTACGCCAGTAGATATCTCCATGTTGGTTCACCAACAACTAGCAAAAACAAAGTGCACCAGAATGTGAAATTGGCTGACTGAGGAATGGCGATAGCATCCAAAACACTCCATAATATAGGTATTCCGGTGACTATCAGTGGTGGCCTTTTTAAAAATGCGATTAGTGCTTATTAAACAAAGACATAGAGCCCTACTGAGCAGTAAGTAAATATTGTGTAATTTGCGTCCCTTAGGGCTACATATTCTCATTCTTGCAGTAAATCTTGGCACCATTCATATCTTTACTGATGATTTATACCGATACTGTATAACCCCACACAGAGAGTTGGCCGTACAGGTAGAAGCCGTCTGGTTTGAGCTCCCACATCTCCTGGTGCTATCAAGCATGACCTAAAGCGACTCGCTCACACTGCATCGTAGCGTGAAGAGGATGTTTGCTTCATTTAGAAATAGATAAATGCTTGTGAAATGAACTCTATACACATGGCCTTAATTAAGTCTGTTTTTTGTTAGGGGTTTGGGGCACTTTTTTGCCTTTCAGACTCACTATTAAAACAAGCTTTTGGCTTAAAAAAGGGTCAGTCCTAGTCCTAACTAAGCAATTATATCAATGTCAACTTCTGTAGACTACTAGGATTACAAAGTATAAACTGTTTTGCTGAATGTCCCATCACCGGTAATAAAATGTTTATCTTAATGTGACTATTTTCTGTGTCTCGTTTGTTGCAGATTTTTGAAAAGCCTGTGTGGGAATCTATACAAGCACATGGAGACTGATTTGGGCTTTACCACCATCCTTGTGGATTTGTTTCTTTGTGGAAATCCACCATTGTGAGGCCCTAAGAAGGTGAGCGACGGTCATCCCATCAGTACACGGTTCTCCTTTTCAGGAGTTTGAGGAGAAGAAGAAAAACAAACGAGCGAAGGAACAGATCTTCATGAGCGCCAGAAAATCCAGAGAGAAAACACACTGAGACACAAGGACCAAAATGTGGACACTAAACATGGCACGTGTCTCGATCCTGTTTTTGCTGCATGTCCTTCTGGTTGGATGGGGTCAAGCAGCAGAAGACGACGTCACCCCTCGCCTCAGTTTCTCTTACAGTAAGTGCGCATAAACACACATCCACAGCTCACTCTGAAAGTGTGTAAAAGAGCCGGCTGGTACGAGACTATAAATAAAGGCTGCTTTTGAGTCGACTTAAGAGGTCTGAGTGAGCTACGGGCTGTAGACCCTGTCATCTCCCACAGACAGTAACACTTGCTGAAGTGTTGATAAACAGAAAGCAGATACCAAGGGCTGATTGGTTCATGCTGGCCTCCGGCGTGTTTGTATGGAGGTGGATTACCGCGTTTACAAAACCACTGCGAACATAATGTGCGACCTACACGTGCATCTCCCCATCAGTCATCGAAGAACAACAAAGCATCTATTATAAATTCTGAGTGGTCTCACTATTCTTCAACAGCATAATACGTCCCCTTTTGCTCATAATGATCCCTTAGCTGCGTCTCTAACATAACATCTGTCATGCTAAAGACAAACCGCTTCCTCTCACGTGAATTGCAGGCGATTTTGGGTGCGTCCATTCATGCTTTTGCAGGCTTTTGAAGAGAAGAGGTACAATGAGTCTGTAAACACGGTGTACTATGGCTTTATTAAGTTACTATGGTACTATTGATCGTGTTAGATGATGGTTTTCATCACTGAGGTACATTTCTTTTGTGATGGAGAATGTTGACGCCTTTTCAGACAATAGCGTGGTTTTTTGTAAAAAGCAGTGGCGTGCGGCACAGTTGTTTCTAATTTAATACATACAATGGCATGTCGTTTAGTTTGAAGTGTAAATGAAACTATTTATTTGTTGTTTCCAAGTCCACAAATCCTTCAAGTGTGTTTGTATGTGTCTTCGTCATGTTGGACAAACTATATTCATACCCACCTGCGCATCCTTTCCACATTTACTTCTCAGCTTCATTTAAACTGGCTCAGGATGTGATGGGGTTATACTAAACCTGCCTGAGCATGTCGACTGCCTCTTTTTGAGGGTCTACCTGCATGGAGGTCTTGTTCTCCTTCTAACATACAAAAGTAACATCTCTTCTCTTCTCTTCTCTTCTCTTCTCTTCTCTTCTCTTCTCTTCTCTTCTCTTCTCTTCTCTTCTCTTCTCT
>JAUMHQ010000081.1:9883886-9895440 GCA_032361165.1 Enteromius paludinosus
TCTTCTCTTCTCTTCTCTTCTCTTCTCTTCTCTTCTCTTCTCTTCTCTTCTCTTCTCTTCTCTTCTCTTCTCCTCTCTTCCCTCTTTAATGGCCTTCTCTTCTTGTCTCACATGTCTCTTCTAACTTAATCACTTTTCTTCCGGTCTTGTTTTGCATCATCTCTTGTGTCCTTAGTACTCTCATCTTGTCTCTACTCAATACATTAGTCTCGTCTCTTTTTAATGTCTCTTCTCTTCATTTCTCTTCTTGTCTCATTTGTCATTCTTCAGTTCGTTCCACTGACTAACATTCTTGTAGCGCTTTGTTTCTCCTGTCCGTTGCTGTTTGTTCTTGTGTTGTCCCCAGGATCATGCTGTATTGTAAGAAAGAATGCAGCTGTTCTTTTCACTGGTGTTTCTCTTCTGCCTGTCGAATGCAACAAGGAATCCTGCTAATTCTCTCAGTTTGAGTGTGTTCCGGTGTGTCTGTGTCTCTGTATACGCTGTCACTCACCCTAATGGTGGATTTCATGCAGGTAACCCTGAATGAGTACAAAGTGTTCAGGGCTGAATTCACTAAACATGGTCAAGTTTAACTAGTTGCTACGTACATTAAATGTGTAATGTGTAATTTGCACACCCACACACACACACAAAACACAGCATATGCCTGAATTGCCTAATTTCTTAGTGAACTGATAATATGCAGACAGTGTATCCAAATAAACCCAGCTATCAGAGAGTATAGTTTATTTTTAGTTTTTGCAGTATATTTGGTGACACTTGTAATAAACAAATTATTCTGCACTGTTTAAATGGTTCAAATTACTGGCAATGAACTGTTCAATATGTGCAGCACTGGTTGAGTTAAATTCAGGAAACTGTTGTGGTCACGCTGTGAATTCCTACCCACTGGTGAAAAGCCTCTGATGTCTCTAAACCTGTACAGTGATGCAAAACAGACTACGGTATACTTTTGACCGAAGGGCCGCCCCGTCATTCCAGCGGCACAAACATTCTTCTCCGTTTGCTGGTTTCCACCTTCCCTCCATTCTAATAAAGAACTAATCTGGCGTGAATAATGAATGGAGATATGTGTGTGTGTGTGTGTGTGTGTGTTACAATGTGAATGCTGGTCTGCTTCTCATTACAGTATGTGCCTATCAAGAAGGATCAGGGTTTGTAGGAGGAGAAACTACATCTGCTCAGCCTCTCTTCATTTGTTCATCTCTTGAATACACACTATGTTGCAGTGCTTAAAGCGCATTAGAAAGCTATTTAAAAAGACACCTATAAGCGGTTTACACTAGAGCTCTGTGCTTATCCAGCCATTTGCTCCTGGTAAAGGAGGAAAATGCATCTACTGAAGGTACAGAAATAATTTCTTAGTTACAAACATCAGTCCATTTTGTTTATCCTTGGTTCGTGTACCTGTAATACGTCTTGATTTATTACCCTAGCCTAACATTGAAATGACTTATCCTCACTGTAATATATAGCATGCATATGGTATGGTGCTCAAGCTTTGTGCAGTGTTTGATTCTTTGTGGTTGGAGGTGATCAGGCATGTTTGAAGCAGCAGATAACTGCACTGTGTGTCAACCGTGGAAGGCTTCCAAAACACGCATCAAGTGGAAACTCCATTCATATCCAGCCGCATACATCACGTAGCTTCTCAGGTGGCATATTGTAACATGAGAGGAAGGAATGTCTCTTGTTTACTTACTTAGAGCTGTTGTTTTTTTAACTCTACAACCAAAGCAACACATTAAAACCTATACACATTGTTCCGTGTGACACAGATTCGAACAAATCAAGGTTGTTTTTTTAGGGCTGTCAAATTAACATGTCAGTTTAGAGTGTTCATTAAAAAATGCAAAGGAAATATGTTATAAGAAATATTTTTCTAAGCAGACAGGATGCCAATTTAATTTCAATTGAATTAAATTCCAATGAATTGAAATTCAAACAAAAATAAATGGTTACCTTATGGTCATTTTCAACTAGAAGAGCAAAAAAGACAAACTTGTTGGAAAGTTTGAGAAACTGTTTGTAAGTTTGGATGGATGGAATTTAAAGGATTACTTCACTTCCAGAAAAAAAAAAAGCTTAATAATTTACTCACTCCTGTGTTATCCAAGTTGCTCATGTCTGTCTTTCTTCAGATGTAAAGAAATTTAGGTTTTTGAGGAAAACATTTCAGGATTTTTCTCCATATAGTGAACTTCAATGAGGATCAATGGGGTGCAGTTTCAGTGCAGCTTTATAGGGCTCTACACAATCCCAACTAAGGAGTAAGGGTGTGTGGTAGAGGAATGATTGGTCATTTTCTAAAAAATATACATGCATATATGCTCATCTTGCAATAGCTTTCCGTGACTTAACATTACATGGTCACATTTGAAAGGGCACTTGGCATGACATAGGCAGAAATACCAACCCAGTGGTTACGGACAAAGTCAGTAACACTTTATTTTGATGGTCCCTTTTGAACAATCTGTTGACAATAAGTAGCTTTTCACCTACATGTCAACTAACTCTCATTAGAATTTTAATACACTCTCTAATTAATATCTGCTAAGTGCTAACTCTTTATTGTGATGGTCTCCCAAAAGACGCTCTACTGACTAAAAGTAACTTTGCAAGTACATATCAACTTATTCTAACCCTAACCCTACCAGTCTACTAATACTCTGCTAGCACTCTGTTGAGAGTCAGTAGATATGTAGGTGCAATGTTACTTATAATCAACAGAATACGTTAAAGGGACCCCTTTAACGTATGAGATGAAAATGAGATGAAGTTTTTCACCCTACCCTACCTTTTTAACCGAAGTACACAGACGACGGACCATGCATACGCATTGCAAAGCTAGTGCAAGATGAGCATTTGTGGCTAAAATGTATATAAATGTTTATAAAAAATAAAAAAAAAAGAATGATAAGGTCCTTATTCCTCGGTGTGTGTAGAGCCCTTTGAAGGGGCATTGAAACTGCTGTTCCTTCAACACATTGGTCCCCATTGAAGTTCAATAAGGAGAAAATTCCTGGAACGTTTTCCTCAAAAACCTTAATTTCTTTTCAACTCAAGAAAGAAAGACACAAACGTCTTGGATGACATATAGGGGTGAGTAAATTATCAGAAAAACTTTACTCCGGAAGCGAACACATTTTTTGTATATATATATATATATAATTTGGCATTTAATGTAATTATTTGGCCTGCTTTTATGTCAGTCAATGCTACGCTAACCAAGCTTCAGCAAATTAGTCTTGAGTCTGACATAGAGGAATTTTACAGACTGCTGTGTGCAGCAAAATAGACGCCACTCATTTTCATTGCACGCTTCCACTGTGATTGAATTGATCTTGGCACGGCTAGAGTATATTAGAGCCACATTGTGAAATGCTGCTAAGTTTTACCAATATATCAAACCTGTCAGACCCGTCAGGCAAAAACAAGCACACAGGCTCCTACACCTCAAATATAAGTGTTTGTGTTTCCTTGATCGTTGTAACCGCATCCTGCATTTATTTAGTTGTTTATTGGCACCTCCCTCGCATCACCATGGCATCACAAAACGAACAATCCTGTACAGTTTGATTAATAACTAGCTGTATCATACAGATAGCAACTTGTGTAAGTTGCAAGTTTGTGTAAAGTGTTGTTGTTTTATAGGGAAGTTTAACCAGCCTTTATTTAACCAGCCTATACAAAACCCTAATTACACCTTTCTGCCTTGTGAATTCATTAGATGCACATTTTGATCAAACCTTCAACTGCAACACTTGGCGTCAAGCACATTCATTCTCTAGTTTTAGAGGCCCCCTCTGTTTGAAACGAGAGTGTTTATGTGGGTTCTACTCGCCAAACTCATGTTTGACCTACCCAGAATTCCAGCGGTCACCATGGTGTCTGTGCAAGCTGCCACTTCTGTACTTCTCATGCTAACAAGAGAGACGTTGTGCCAGTTCATTAGACAAACACTAAACCCCTCTCCTGAACGTCTCAACAGATTATACTTGACGTCTTAATGTTTTCTGTTTCCGCCCCTCTTGTCCTTCCCGTGACTGCTCAGACTGCTCTTTTATTATATCATCTGTTTTTCAATATTTCATGCTGAGTTTTCTAAGTTTGGAACAGGGAGACCCGGCCACGCACGCAGGTGGAAGAAGAACAGAATGTTTCTGAAGTGTAAACTGAGTGTTGCGTCATTCCTTCTTCTCTGGAGAAGCTCAATAGTCATTTCTCATCAATGTGGGGCATTAATGAAAACAGAGCAGTGTGAGAAGGAGCCGTACATTTCCCTTTTGGGAAAGCGGTTTGTCCTTAAAGGGGAAAGACACTAAGAGCGTACTGTAAAAGGGCCTACAGATTCCCAGGAGCACTTTGCTGACCACTTCCTTTGAAATGAAAGGGAGCAGTTGAGAACAACATCAAGTGCAATTTTATAATATTGGTTTTTCTAAGATTTATGAATATTAAGAAGTATGGTAACACTTTATAGTCCACTTTTGGACGTTCTACTAACAGTAAGTAACCATGCTACTACATGTCAACTAGCAGTCTTTAGAGCAGTCTGCTTAATATCTTCTAACACTTTATTTTAACGGGTCCACAACATACTGACTATGAGAAACTTTGCAAGTATATGTCAACTTAACCTAAACCTACCCTAAAAGTCTATTCTGAGAGTAAGACTAGTACTCACACTAGTACGATTGTCCCCCCTCCCCACTCCCCCTCTGTTGGTTTTGGAGAATCGCAAAAACGTGACTTTGCGCATCCTGTTCCGTACTCCAGCACGGTTGACGCTCACACTACATGCAAACCGCGCCCAAGTCCAACTGAACCGTGCTCTGGCACACCTCTTCCAAGCGGGCCAGGGACGGCTAAACGGAGCACTAACACTAGTCAAATGAACCGCGCTTTGGTGGTCAAACGCACTCGGGCACGGTTTATACTGCCTAGTGTGAGTACACCCTAAGTAGACATGTAGTTCTTAATTAATGAGAAAAAGTTGACATGTAGTTACAAAACTAACATTATATTTTACTTTACTGTCATTTTGATCAATTTAAAAGCACCCTTGCTGATTAAAAAAGTAAATCTTAAAAAGACGTATATATACGGCTTGCAAGACCGCACTTTTTTCACAGATCAACTAGTTGGCAGATCAATGTTTATTTAAGTAAATTGCATCCAATACCCTACGCAGCATCAGCAGTCTTTGCTTTTTCCGGCAATTTCTGCAGTGCTTTAATGGAGGGTGTGTGAGCGAAGAGAACATCGGCATAGCTGAGATGAGCATGCATTTGTTTTCGCCAGATTCATGTGGTTTGCATTGTTATAAAAACAGTGCAGAAGCAGACTTGCTCCACTAAGTTTTAGTTTCTGTCAGCCTTCGGGGCACCAATTTTCATTTCAGTCTGGGGGAAGGATTTTAGCTTGTATATCAACACTTTAAATGAACTCATATGTCTTCAGGACCAACAAAGTTTGCTTAGAATGTGAATGCACTGTGCACCAGTTTCACTTTTACGTAATGTTAATTATACTTTTTGAATATTACAGTTTACTATGTTATTATAGATACTGTCACACAACTGCAGTGGGATGCACACTTTATTTGCATTTACATATTTATGCAATTAATAACAACATACTGCAATTGGGTCTTTATACTTTATATTAGGTGGCCTTATACTGTGTACTTACATTTAAGTTAATCATTTGGTACAATGCACATATAGTGTAAATACTTGTACCTCCAAACCTGTCTCTAACCTTAACCGTATCCCACCTCAAAAGCAGCAGAAGTGTTTTGCAATACATGAACACAATAAGTACATTGTACTTATAGTTTGATCGAAGTACATAGTAGTTAAGGGCACCTAATATAAAGTGTTATACTTAAAGTTTGAAATCAGAGCTAACTTTGTACTCAATTAACTTTAATTGTGAGGAAGTAGTGCTGAAGTTCAACTAAAAAGAGACTGAAATATATCTGATTGTGCAAAGGTGGAATGATACAATCCTCATCAAATTAAAAGACATTTTAGGTTTAATTTTAAGAACTTTTTATGAAATAAATGTAATATATTACCTTTTTTTCTAGGGAAACCCTATTATAGGTAGACTAGTTAACATTAGTTAAAAATCCAAATGTTAAAATCAAATCAATCAAGGTATTAGCTAAGCTTCCCCTTCTACATTCATTCACTTTTTTAAGGCCTAACAAAGCCCAGTAAAAAAAGAAAATAAAAAGATTTTGAAGGAGTGTTGTGAGAATGTCCCACTAGGGATCTGCAGGCTGTTAGATGATCTTGAGATATTTCTGTTTCGGATGCACTTAGCAAACCCCAGCGGTTTAGCATGCCTTTTTATTTGCTCTGTATATTGACCTTTGTGTTTCTGGTACTTAAATACGAGACAAGTATGACATTCTTAAAGTGTAGTGTACTGATCCTAGTCCTAAATTCACAGAGCTAATTTAATGTTTATCTGGGAAAGGGCATTTCCTCAGATTTGCTCCAACAAGTAAACACATTAAGATTATGATTACGGCTCCACCTTCCATAGCTCACTTGTTCACCTTGAACTCTGTAGAACTGTCCTTTATCTGCCATCTCCATAAAGAGCAGGATTTCAAATTTAAAGTCAGATGCTATAAATGTTCCTGAAAAACATGCCATCGTAATTCTCAAGCGCTTTACACAACGAAGCAACTGAAGTGAGCGTTTTTCCAGATTGTTTTTCCCAACATCAAAAGCAGCTTCAACACTCAGCACTTTGTCATTAAGGCAACAGGAGACTTGTCATTCTCCCGACACCTGGAGATGACATCAATACTCCTTCAGCGCAAATATTGTTTATCTGGCACTCTACAAGGTGTGAAATAATGCAAACGCCACTGGTTTAGTGACGCTAACCACTGGGTTTAGAGTTTGGGATTTGGTAAATAGCTTTAATCTCTGCCATCTAATAGCGTAACGTTACCAGCTGTACAGAGCAATCTGTGTAGAATCGTAGTAGGCATTTAACTTCTGAGCGTTTTCCTCTGAAAGCTCAAATCATCAGATACACTGTTTGCTTAAATGAGCCGTCTGCCGAGGCCTCAACAAAACAGAGCTTTGATCTTTCACACTGACGGCCAGATTGCCTCACGCAGTCGCTCTTTTCGACGGGATGCTCTGTGTCTCTAATTAACTTCGGGCATGTACTGTTAGAGCAGCCGTAGGGAATTCCGCTCTGAAAAACCGAACATGGAAGGGTTCCCTAAAAGCCTGCATAATTAATTTCTCTCTAAATGGATTAGAAAGCAAAGCGCTGCGGATATGGAAATCCATTTAGTAGTGGCTTTCTCCAAAAAAAAAAAAAAAAATGACATGTAATTGCATAATGGCAGTTATAATCTCATTCCTCACAAAGAGTCTAGCATGTCTCGCAATATAATAGATCAAGATATGAAAGACTTTGAAGATTGAGGGTCAACGAGACAAGGACGTACGGTAGCACACGATACAATAACTATTGGCCTCACAAGTACCTCTTTCTCTTGTTGACACTCTTAGACCTCTTTCCCCATGAGTGGGAACAGGATAAGTCTTTTTCCCAGAATGCATCAGCACAGTTTGGAGGAAGCGAATGGCAGCTGTCGTCATGGAATTGCCCTATGGGAACTGACCTCAGTCAATTCAAACAATAATACCACAGACTCATTGAGAGAGAGACCGTATTGTCTGTGGGGGGATTGCTAATGTTTCAAGACATGGGAATCGATGAGCAGGCCATCAGAAATGTGGGGTTAGATGGGGTCGTGCTGTTACCCTTATACAAGCTAATTTAAAGTATTATTTCAACTTTCTGGAGCTGCATTCCATGTCATCCTTAATC
Source organism: Enteromius paludinosus (assembly GCA_032361165.1). NCBI lineage: Eukaryota > Metazoa > Chordata > Actinopteri > Cypriniformes > Cyprinidae > Enteromius > Enteromius paludinosus. The sequence continues at coordinate 9,891,762 of JAUMHQ010000081.1, forward strand.
AGTTTTGTTTGTTGCAGTTCATTTTTCTCGCGTTTCGCAATCACACCTTTTTCAAACCGCGTAAGTGGTTACAGACAGAGATCTGGAGCATAACATGTGCGAACACAAGAACCAAAACAGCCCGATATTGCCAAAGACCTTGCTTAGTTGAAGTGGTTTCTGCATTTAATTAGTGCTGGACGTGGGCAGGTGTTTATACAGCTCTGTATACATTTTATAGCTTGTGTTGCAGCATTTTAGTCATCAGCTGGACTTATAAATCCTTTTAAATCACAACACACAGTGACCAGGACAATACAACAGTAAATGACTATTCGTGTTTGCATTACTATTACTGTACAATTCATCATACTTAAGCTGACATTACACTATCTGTGAAAAAAAGGAAACGACAAACTGGAAGTCGTTCATTTCCAATGGAGAGCATTCAGACCATATGCATATGCAATATTTTCAGATGCGTTCGAACTTGTGTATGTATCTGTAAATCACGAGCATGAGGCAAAAATAAACTATCTATTTTCTGTAAAACATCAAAGGTTATGAGGTGCAAAATATTAAATAATATAATATTCATATTAAAATATGAGGAAATTTAAATGTCATAGCTTTTAATTCATTTTAGCATTTGAATATAAATCTTACAAGAATATCAATATTTAATGTTAATATTAATACTGCTTATTAAAAACGTTCATATTCACTTATTAATAGTGCTGTCAAATGATTAATAGCACCCAAAACGTTGTATTTTATTATGTACATATAAACATACACAGTTATATTAATATATTTTTAGAAAAATGTTATTTTTATATATTAAAATATTTATTTATAATATAAATTATATGAATATGAATATAGAGATGAATATACATGTAAAAATATTCAACAAATATACTGTATATGTGTGTGTATTTATATACACATAAAATAAACAACACACATATATATTATGCAAACAAAAACTTTTATTTTGGATGTAATTAATCATTTGACAGGGCTGATTTGTGACTCAGAAGGTGGGACTTTTTAACTTTATGTGTTGTATAAAATAATGAAATATATATTATTTACATTTAAATATATATCATAATATGTTCTAATATACTGTTGAGTCACAAATACTGTAGTTCCTGAAACACAACCCACTCTCATTATTTGGATTTTACAGTGAAGTAAAACATTCACATGTGTGATTTTCTCCTAATGGGGCACAATTATTTGCCTCATTGTGTGAGCTACAGGGAAATCGCTCCAGCAGTGGCGCTCTGGAGAATAATTGGGGGAACCGTTTCTGTCGGTGTAAATCCCACTTAAGCCCTGTTTGGTTGCAGCTATTGCCCTTTGTCCTTGTCTTGGTAAATCGACATTAAATTTCTCCCAAAACCCTCTGAAATGAATGCTGCCGCTGCTGAGTGGTGCCCCGTTTCAGCCTGTAATCAGAGAGAGGGGAAATACGAGACACACTAAGGCAGAGACCCCAGTAGCGTGCCATTAATGTGCCTTGTTGATCCCCTCCTGTGGTTTAGCAGACTGGATTCGGTTGTAATAAGCCCTCCTGGTTGAGGGCTGATGCCCTATTATTACCGCATTGTCTCCCCCGGGGTTCAGGAAGCGAGGGCTCAGACCCTCTGCAGCAGCTCCTAGAGACACAGCCGCTTTTAGACTCTTACCTCAGCTCAAAGTCACCCATGGGAGCATAATCAGTGTAATGATTACATGCTCTCTAAGTAAGACCTACCAGAAGTGGATGTCTTACAAGGATTCTGTAAATCAAGCAAATCAATAGCACTGCTTGTATGTTGATAGCTTTAACATTTATACCCAGTGACCTTGTATTTTATATGATATTGCTGTGAATTAAGTGCATTATGAAATGTACAATAGACAACAGTATCTGTAATTATAATCACTAAAAGATACGTTTATAACTTATTTTATTTTATTTTATTCTGCATAATAAACTGAAACAGAAGAATAATGCTAGTTCATGTTTAAATGGAATATTTTTTCTAAACAGATTTCAGGAAAAATATTTATTTTATTTTATTTTATTTTCCTGCATAATAAACTGAAACAGAAGAAAGTATTTGAGAATAATGCTGGTTCATGGTTAAATGTAATATTTTTTCTAAACAGATTTCTTGAACAATATTTATTTTATTTTTGAATAAGGAAGAAGTATGTGACTTCATGTTTAAACCTAATTTTTTTTTTTTCTTTTGGCTGTCATTTTGAGTATGTTGGACTGAAAGACAAGTGTAATTCAACCATTAAGCCAGTGACAGACGGGGAGAACATTTTGTCATCTGCCATGTAGGGATGAAGTTTGTATTTACAGCCTGTTGACATTGATTCGACATGCGTCTTAGGACCAGAGGAGCTGCTATCTCGGAATGATGTCATTGTAGCATGGGAGTACTGCTTCGTTCTGCCAGCCTATAGAAAGACCAGATGAAAGCTTGTTTTCACACATTTCATTTTACACACTGGCTGAATCACCACCAAATTCTCAAGTGGCTCGTCTGAAGTCATAAAAAAGCCATGCTGAAGTATTCTAAAGGGAATTTCAGCCACAATGCCCTTAAACCTCTTAACAAACACCCCCTACTGGTAGGAAAGACACTGCTTCTTATTGATGCCACTGTCATGGAAACAGAGAAACAGCCTGCAGGAGCTTCCATGATAATGATGCAGTGCAGTATCTCTGATTAAGAGATGAACATCTGTCTCCGAGCTATCTGACCACACAAATGCTCATTCACATTGATTCAGACACTTTTTGTGGCTGTAACAGGTTTTAGCTTTTTTACTGGCAGCCAGTAGAAAACATGTGACATTATTGTCTAATAGACTATCAGGCAGTGTTTCTCAACTGGCCCAAAAATGGATTACAGAACAGAACAGAACAGAACAGAATAGAAACATTACAAGAAATGAAATTAAATACAGAAAACCTTACAGAATTATAATAGTGAATTTATGATGGCAAAACAAATATTGTCATACTTGAAAATTATCATTATAACTATGCAAAGTAAAAGAGAATATAACCAGACACAGACTACACTGAATATGGGTTAATATGAACATTTGTATCCTTAATATTAACCTATTTAAATGTTAGAAGTTAACATATTTTATTCATTTTTGTACTAAAATATTGTACAAAGCTACAAATTAAAATCTGTGTCTTGAAGAAAACCAACTGACAAGTCACATATCTTGCTTTTGCACATTTATCATATTTCCAGCAGTAAAATCTTTATGGCTCGGTTTTCCTGACATTCTTCCCTTTCCCCTCTCTTTTTTCCATATCTGCTCATAGATGCAAACGAGAGGTCGGCCAAGAGATTTTCACCCAATGGAGTCTTCAATTACACCTCTCTGCTCCTCAGTAAAGAGGATAACATGCTGTACGTTGGCGCTCGAGAGACTCTCTTCGCACTCAATATCAGCGATATCAGCAGAACACAGCTGCAGCGTAATGTGAGTATGTCTGTGTGTTTTATTATTGAGGATGTATAAGCAAGTGCATTAGTCTGTAATATGGGCTTTAGTAAACAAGAGAGGAGTATTGTTAAAGGTGCCATAGAATGGAAAAACTGAATTTACCTTGGCATGGTTGAATAATAACAGTTCAGTACATGGACATAACATACTGTGAGTCTCAAAC
>JAUMHQ010000081.1:9907346-9922630 GCA_032361165.1 Enteromius paludinosus
CTAGGGTCAAATTCTAGGGTTGTAAATGGACCTGTAAAACCGTTTCTGGGCATTTCTTCCCCTTACCTAAGCTACATCCCTTCTATGTACATATCAGAGAACAATTTAAAATATTCTCTCAATGCATTATATGGCACCTTTAAGGGATCAGTTTAAAATGTGCTTTTGAATTGCATATGAAATTTTCATCCATTTGGATTACACAATTTTAGCATAAACAAGCTAATACATGTTAATCAGTCATATATTAATTTAACAGGTAATATGTCCATAATAGTACTAATAAACAAAGTGTGTTTTAACCTAACAATAATCAGTTTTATATATTTGTCATCAATAAATCCAATGTTTTTCAATTTCATAAATTTTTGTTCGACAGCTAGACATATTTTAACTGAATAGATGTATTTTTTTCACAGTTAAACGTTTCATTTTAATAGTAAAGTCAAATAGATTCTAATAGTAAATAATAACCTATGCCATGATTTGTGTATGCATGTAGAAATCGTACTTGTTTCAGTTATACAGTATATGATTGACAATTATGCATCCATATATAATAATGATCCATTATGGATCATTTTCCCAGCGATACTGAATGGCAACTAACCTGTTAACAAAATGGCCCAGGCCGTTACATACATAATCTCAAATCACGTTATGTTATGTTATGTTTCAGATGATGGCATGATCCACAAAGCCATCAACGTTAAGAACAAGATGTATATCATTGAAGAGCTGGTGATTTTCCCCGAGCCTCAGTCTGTACAACACATCGAACTGGATGATGAGAAGGTGCTTCATACTCTTAAACTCATCTTTGTATTTGTTATGCACGCTGGAGAACGTAATGCATTAATGAAATGACAGCGTGGCAGGGAAAGGAACCCTTCAGCCGTTGAGATAGTTCCTCTCTGAAGAACTGTGAACAGATGGGAAACAAACAGCATCTGCTTTTTCTGTACACTACTCAGTCTATACTTTATCTGTATGTGTTACACTATGAGAACTATTTTAAATATGCTAATTAACACTGTCATCATTTGCTGTATGCATACCAAGCGTCTTTCTACACTGGATTTATCATAGTTCTGTAGATAAGCTGACCTAAGGAGTGGCCGTCCTGAGAAGGTGTTTTATTTCTGTTGTGTTTGCATTTCCACAGGGGCTGTTGTTTGTGTCCAGCTATTCTGGGCTGGTTGAAATCCCTCTTGCCAACTGCTCTAACTACCAGAGCTGTGGAGAGTGTGTGCTGTCTAGAGATCCTTACTGTGCATGGACAGGGAAGCAGTGTTCAAATATCAAGCATGCGCCGACTAAGAGGTTTGTACATTTCCATTACTTGCACTCGCATTTAACTATTTCACTTCAGTTTGTTCATTAAGACGTTTGAACCTGTATTACATTGCAAGTTTCAAACATTAGCATATAGATTTGTTTCACAAAACACAAATTAATGAGTATATAAACAAGTAACCATAAAAAGGCAAATAATGTAAAAAAAAAATCCTTAAACCATGAGTTATTTTCAAAAAGGTTTTAAACTATATTTTGTATTTTTTCATCTTTCATCTATTGTTTATTTACATGCATCATTAAGTTGGTTCTACAACCTCAGCTAAACTTTTCTGTTAAATTATCTGATATTTTAAGAGACTTATTGACTTTAAAACTTGATTTATGACACAATTTTTTTTTTGCACCACATGACTTTAACTTTATGTATAAAAAAAAAGTCACATGACTTATATTTATATATACAGTATTTAGTCAGCCACCAATTGTGAAAGTTGTCCCATTTAAAAAGATGAGAGAGACCTGTAATTTTCATCATAGGTATACAGTACCTCAACTATGAGAGACAAAATGAGGGAAAAAAATCCAGAAAATCACATTGTAGGATTTTTAAAGAATTTTTTTGCAAATTATGGTGGAAAATAAGTATTTGGTCAATAACAAAATTTCATCTGAATATTTTGTTATATACCCTTTGTTGGCAATGACAGAGGTTTTCTGTAAGTCTTCACAAGGTTCACACACACTGTTGCTGGTATTTTGGCCCATTCCTCCTCTGGAGAAGTAATGTTTTGGGGCTGTCGCACAGACTTTAAACTCCCTCCAAAGATTTTCTATGGGGTTGAGATCTGGAGACTGGCTAGGCCACTCCAGGAACTTGAAATGCTTCTTACGAAGCCACTGCTTTGTTGCCCGGGCGATGTGTGTTTGGGATCATTGCATGCTAAACTGTATATATATATGAATGTGTGAGTGTATGTGTGTATGTGTGTGTATATATGTGTCCTTGCTGAAAATCAAGTGTTAATTTCTTTAAAAATTAATCTTACTGAGCCCAGACTTGAATTGAATTTTTTTAATTTGATCCCTGCTCTTTTTTTTTTACAGTCAATGGCATCAAGATGTAGATGACGCCAACACTGCAATATGCACAAAACTGACAATGGCCAGCCCTCGCTCTGCAAAACCGACTCCACCACGTGAGTGACAACCATGCTTTACAATACCTAACCCCCATATGAATCAATATTTGAAGAACTTATTTCCAACAAACCACAAAGTGCTGTAGAGTGCAAAAGGTTCAAACAAGCTGTTACAGATACAAAAGCGCTGTGGCATGACCTAACGCATTTACATAGCGCCTCCGGCAACGCACTCTGATAGACTCTAAGTAATTGAAGTGGTTGTTTGGTGGTTTGCTAATATGGAAGATAAATGTTTGATTTACTAGTAACTAATAAGACCATCTAACACACAGGTGTTCCATCGTGCCATGTGGTACAAATCCCAGCCAACACATTTACGGTTCTCCCCTGCAAGCTACGATCCAACTTGGCCGAGAGGCGCTGGGAGTACAGTCACACCGCAGAGCGATTCGTCTATCCCAGTCCTGACGGCGGGCTGGTGGTTGTAGCCCAAGTGGAGAGGGAGGAGATCTACCAGTGTTGGTCAGAAGAAGGTGGCTACCGACAACTTCTGGCTAATTATTGTGTCAGAGCAGATCACGAAAGCACCACCCTAACCGGACGTTCCCGAACACAGTTGGTACCCCAAGGGGAAGCGATTATCCTGCCCGGTGAAACATGGTCGCCAGAAAAAACCAAAACGTACTGGAACGAGTTGATCGTTGTGTGTGCCTTACTTGTGTTTTCCCTGGTGGTCCTGTCGCTGTTCGTAGCGTACAGGAATCGAGACAGGATGAAGTCCATGCTGAAGGAAGGCGAGTGTCCCAACATGCAACAGAAGAAACCACGAATTCCAGGGAAGCACACAGAAAGCCTTCCATTAAACGGCAACAACATCCCACCCTCGGTGTCTGACCACAAGGGCTACCAGACGCTCAATGATAACTACATCTGCAGCACTCCCACCCACGAATGCTCCTCACCCGAGAACAGCAAGAGCTTCTCAGAATCTGAAAAGAGACCTTTGAACTTAAAGGAGAGCCACGTTGAGATCTCGCCGACTTGCCCACGACCTCGAGTGCGACTGGGCTCGGAGATCAAAGACTCGATCGTTTAAGTCTGTTTGGGATGACTGTTTAAAAAAAAGTGGCCTCTGAACTGAACAGCACCAAGGGAGGGACAGACTGAAAATGACTGGAAACGTACCATCACTGGGTTTTATTTTGCACTTTGTCTCCTCTCATTTTGTCTTGGTGATCTGTTCACATTTCTCAGTCACTGCCAAGTCTGTGAAGCACCCAGAGCCATGCCAAGTGGGACGCGAGGCCTAGAGTACGCTCTAACTAAAAAATAGCCGGCATTGCGAGGTATCCAGTCGTCCCGCCCCGGTCCGTCCAAAAATGTCTGGTGGCATCTGTGTGGAAGCAATACGATGCCCTCAGGGTTCACTAACCTGTCATGCTCCCATCTCATCCCTGCTGCGTAGAGTTGGTCGTCCTGTGAACGAGAAGACACAAATCCAAACTTTAGTCAACAATAGAGTCTCTGCTAAACATAGTGCCTGACGTGAGATGATTAGCTGACATTTCCACACAATATAAGGCGTAGTGGTGCATCAAAAGCTTTGATGATATATGCAAAAACCTTTGCGCAGTATATCATCACGACCTCAGCACATAGCAGGCATACTATGCAAATCACGTAAAGAAGAAGCATCTCGTAGAGAGCTAACAAACAGCACACGGCTGTCCTAGAACAATAAATGATGCCACGACCTCAGTATTCTACACAGCTTCTCAGAGGTACACACACGTTAAATAAAGTATGCAAGTGAGATTGAGGCATATAAAGAGCCCACAGTGGGGTTTTAGTGTGTAGAGAACTCCAAAGAAGGCATGCTAGCAATACTATGAGTATGTCCAAGGCACAAATCACCTTTGAATATCTCTATGTTCCTTATACCCCCAACTAAAATTGCTACCAGTGATAGACTAGATTTAAACCAGTGTTTCTCAACCTTTTTGACTCCCAAAGTCTGCCACAGGATCATTTGAGGAGCCCATGACTTTTCCAGTTGTCCATTATTTAGTACCTGATGAAATACTGTATATTCAATAGAAAATGCCCATGGAGTTTTTAATAAATTACATGACCTTTTCAGGTCTAGAAATCTAGAAAATTAGGCTTTCTCATATTTATATATATATATATATATACATAAAGAATTCTGGTTCTTCAAAGAAAAAAGTTAGTTGGTTAGATGGTTATTTAATGTTTCATTTGTCTTATTTTTAACTGTTTGAAGTCATTTTGAGGCCCCGGTTGAGAACCACTGATTTAAAGGGATAGTTCATGCAAAAATGAAAATTATTTCATAATTTACTTGCTCTACAATTGGACAAAAACAGCAAAAACATTTGTGTTCCGCAGGAGGAACATGGTAATACGGTTTTGGAACAACACGAGAGCAAGTAATTGATGACAGTTTTCAATTTCAATTGAAATGGAAGTGACCAAACGTCTCGAAATTGTTTACTGATTCAAATTGGTTGTCGTGCCAAAAGATTTTAGTATCAGATCTCTTCGGATCTGTCAAGACTCAAAAGTGTACTTTGTTTAGATTAAAGACATTTATTGCCATGTTGTAAATTCCAATGATGAATTTGCATTCGGACCGAATGAAAACGCGTGGTTAAGACTTTACATGCCAATTTTAGCTTCACGAAGCTAAGATCTATGCTCCCGAAGAGTGTAAAGTGACCAGCAGATTTTTTTTCCATGAAAAAGTGCCATGTTCACTGTAACACCTTAAGTCAAAGCAGGCTAACAGATGTTTTTGGGTGGGAGCAATGACATATAGGTATCTGAAACAACCCGTTATAAATAGTCCGCTGCCAAGATTGTCATACAAAAAAAGTGCAGCGCTTGGCTGCTGCAAAGCAATGGGGATAGAAACCACAAAACAAGACACACATGTAAGTTACTATAGCTTAGAAACAACCGTGTAAAAATGTATATTAACAACACAAACAGAAAATCATTTTTAAAAAAAGTCTATTTCCAGTAAAATTCCCAAAGACGAGCATTGTATATTGCACCACACGTGTGTAATATTTCACCGCCATCGATCTTCAAAGACATCTGTATTGTGAATGTAGTTACATATTGATTGAAAGTGTTCCAAAATGATTCTTTCAATAACATTGTGTCTTATTTAAATTTGTGCTGAATGTTTAAAAACGGACATTTACTTTTACATGATCTGATGGACAATGACTTTGTTCACAAAGTTGTATAATTATAATTGTAAGGGGAAGTAGTGAATGGCTTTTAATGTTTTTGAACATTTGACATTGCTTTTATTTTTATTTTATTTTTACCAGAATGCATTACAATTTTTTTCTTTTCCTGTTAAATTTGCACAGAATGTGGAAACGGTTCAAGTGTCTGGGGATGAATATTCCCTTGACATTTGCTGTAGCAAGTACCAATCGAATGGTTTTGTCAATGCCTCATGAGCTAGAATTTGTGACTGCGGGATGCGGGAAAGCAAATGTAATCTTGTAGCCTTTTTGTGATTCAAACAAGTGAAACAAAAAGCTAACCTCACATGCATGTCTGCTCTGGTGGACTACACAGTAGAATTACCTAGTACATGTAAAGTCGCAAACCACTGTATATTGAATGGTCGTCTGTGCAACAGTCCACTGCAAGGGTATGTCTCCACTGTGCTAATTAATATCTGCAGAGGTCCCCTAATATATATATATTCACACACACACACACACACACACACACACACACACACAAAACACTTACGACTATATTTAAAGCACAAAAAAACTACGAAAAAAACAACTATGTATTTGTAATAATGCTATAACTGTTTTACATATACTCAGACCTCTGATCACTTTCAAAATATCATGCAAAAATATTTTAAAATGTAAGCAAATTTGCTTATGTTTTTTAGTACGTCATCTGATTATTATCACTAGCGTGCAGTTTTACAGAGTAGACAATGTGAAAACTTCACTGTACATCGGCTGCTACCTTTAAGCGGTAGATTTAGTCACATATTTCAGTGCTGAACTGACTCAGACATAAGAGTTACTGGACTGTAGTAGTCTGCTACACTCTTAAATGCTCAGATACATTCTTTATTATGGCGCACCAAGATGCTCTGACCTATTGTAAGTTAATGTCTTGTAAACTTTAATGTAAAGGTGTATTTGTACATTTTGCTGCCAATGTAAAGAAAAAAAAAAAAAACAACTGTTGTGAAATGTATTTTTTGTATTATACATCACTACTGTTTTGTTGTTTTTATTATATTGTACATAAAAGCACTTTAATTTTAATTTTTTAAATAAAAGAAATAAAACCACTGGTTTGTACTGATTCAACATTATTTGGGTCAATTAGAGTTAAGTTTGTGGAACTTTTTTTTCCACTATCGTTTATTTGGTGTTTCAATTATTATTATAGAGCTCAATAATGGACAATGTTAAAATCAGTCATTTATTCAAAGTATTAAAAATCTTTTGATCAATTTAAAGTATTAGTAATCTGTCCTTGATGAATAAACTTTTTTTTTTCTAACCTACCTAAGATAAGACTGTAGCTTAAAGTAAACTTTTACTGTATAAGAAAAATATATATGAAAAAAAAAATATTAAGCAGGAAAAAAATGTGATGAATTATTCTTAATAAGAAGAAGATTCTGAAGAATCACGTTAAACTGAAGACTGGAGAAATGGCTGCTGGAAGTCACAGGAATGAATTATCTTACAATAAAACGGTTATTTAAATTGTAACACTATTAGATATAATAATATTACTGTTTTTACTGTAATTAAATTCAGCCTCATAAAAGACTTAAAAAACCCAGTGTAAATTATTTCAAACTTTTGACCAGTTATGTGTGGTTCAGGTACAGTACACCCCACGTTATAGGGACAAAAAAGCAAAAATATCCAAAATTCCAAAAGAGATCATTAAGAGGATAGAATCATTGTGTCTATGAAATGTCCCCACAAAACATGGAAACCCAAAGTGTGTGTCCCTATCCAACATAGTAAAATCAGTCATTTATAAATGATAATGGATAATTTTTTTTGCAAATGTAAAAATACTGAGGGATTTTCTGTGAGGGATATGTTTTTTAAATACATTATAATAATCACTTTGCCTATATAATGTCCCCATGAAACTTAAAAACCATGTGTTCTGTGTGTTTAATTTGATGTCACCAACCACTTGGTCAGCTGATCACATTTTATGCATCCTTTTGATTTCATAGTTTCTATTGTGCTTTGTGTCCAAATATCCAATAGAAATATTACTCTCCCATCTTAAATTGTATCACTAGCACCTAGTCTACGCCATCTACGTAAGTATGCGCGCTCTTAATTAATTGTACTGTGATAATGCTGCCATCATGTGGCCATTGTCAGTACACGACACTGTCACCCTATTCTAAATATTTTATATTTCACTAACCGCAATGGTTATTATCTTGTTCCTTCCAGGTTAAATAAAGTAACAAACAGAGGGTGACATAATTTCAGTAACACGTAATGAAAGGTAGGTAAATGAATGGTAGGTAAATATAATTAGGTTCTTTTCTGTTAATCCTGCTTTACGTGTGTGTGTGTGTGTGTGTGTGTGTGTGTGTGTGTGTGTGTGTGTGTGTCACAGTAGGCTATCTGACGCAGGCTAGAAGTTAACTATGACTAAATCTTGTAAACTCTTGAGTTAGTTTAAGACTTAGGTGCGGTGCACTGTTTGCACAATGACACATCCAAAGAGAGATGAGGGGAAGAAAAAAAATAATAATACTAGCCTATACATTCAGAAAGGAATGTCTTTAGGATATTTGTTTACTTTTTTAGTTTACTTTGAGATATTGTTAGTTCTTATTATGGTGTGCAATTCGTCAAAAATATCTTTGAATTGTATGGAAGACGAGAGTACAGCTATGTGGCGTGGACATTACTAAACAAAGGCAGGCAAATGTCCTCCAGCAGATAAAGACCAGTCCACACCTGGAAGGGAAATAAAGTAGGCTGCAGGCGAAACCGCCCTCGACATGACCGCGTTTGTGATTTTGCTGAAGATGTGTGATAATACCCTTGAAATATTAATTTAAAATTCATATCTCATGGGTAAAAAATCTGTTAGAAACTCGAGGCGCAGTAAAATCAAGCCTACATTAAACTGAAAATTCTTTCTAAATTGTATTCTTTCATTATACTATTTTTTTTGTTTTATTAGAAAGCGCTAGTATGTGCACATAAGCATACATGTGGCTAACAAATTGGAAAACAAAGGAACCCTGGCCAGGCTGTGTTTTGCTAGTTTTAGCTGACCAGACCAGAATGTGGGCTGGTTCTCAGATTGTTGTACTCTTCTACTGCACGCCTACCTCCACGACTATCCAATGACACACTTACTTGAGTTCAACTTGTTACAATGCGAGATAATGAGCGATCATCCAATCACTCATGCCTTCATCTGAACTGGCTGTGTAGTTTCAGCGCGAGCACCTGTTGGTGATGTACATGTTAAACCACGAACCTTTAGCGTTCATTTCTCGTCACGCTTTCGTCTTTTTGTCACTTCCACGTTTTCGGAACGTTATCTTTGTACACAGGTGTATTTTGTATCGCCGTTTGTCTGTCCTCGTCCAGTGAAAACATGAACCAAGCTGACCTTCGGAGACTTTTTGCTGCATGTGATGGGAATAAGTCAGGAAGAGTCGAGTACGAGGACTTCACCGGTGTTTGCCGAGAGCTAAATGTTCCTGCTGACCAGATCAGGACTTTGTTCAAAAAGTTCGATCTGGACGGAGACGGATATATTAACTTCAACGATTTTTCGTCAAGCTTTCATGAAGTTTCCGAAGCCCTCAATTTGGCTTTGTTGGGAAACAGTTTGCAAATTCAGAGAAGCGCTTGGGATGAGTTTGAAAACACATTAGACGGAGATGTGGCCTTTTAAAATTTTTAATTTTTTTTTTTTTTTTTTTTTTTTTTTTTTTTTTAAGTGAATCTGTACTTCACATTTACTGACAAAAGAGAAGCCAAAAGATTTCATATTTAAAAAAATATGTTAAACAGCTAAGTGTTTATTATGGCGTGTTATTTATATCCCTTCTTTAGGGTTAGGCTACTAAATTTGGCCTGAGTTTGTTTAAAACAAAATTTATGTTTGTGTGTAGCTTTGCCAGCTTTTTTTTAGGGCAAATCTGTACACCGACATGAGCTAAAGCTAACAAAACCTGCTTTTGATTTTATTTTTAAAGTGAAAATGCAGACCGCATTTTTGGGTTAAGTTTACATCATTTATAACTAGCTAAAAAAACGTAGTCTATGCAGTGTCCATATTTAGGTTAACATGTCTTTCTATATAGCTTGCAGAGTTTTCTTTACTTAAATAATAGTAATAAAAATCAAAACAAATATTTATAAGTGTTATTCCCTTTCTGATTATAATCTCTGGACTACACTAGACAACCCTTATTTTATCAGTTTCATGGCAGTATCTATATTGACAACTAGATTAGTCCCTTTTTTTTATTTTTTTATTTTTTTTTTTTTTTTATCCAGTCACACATTTTACTTTGCTTCCTTTTTCTTGTGTCTGCAGACAGTGGGGTGAATTGAGGGAGATGTATGAACAGATTCACTCTACATCAGATGAGTTATTACTGCAACAATATGAGGATCTCATCAAAGCTCTTGTAGCTGAGAGCAAAGAGCACAGGATAGAGAGCGAACAACTTGAGACCAGTCTACGACGGTGAGAGGAGCATATCCAGTTTTGGTGCTGTGGTGAATGACTGTTTACAACCGCTGGTTTGACTCTTTCAGTCACGACTCACAACCAGCTGATATGTGATGATTGCACCTTGACATAAAGTCTTAAATCTTTGAAAGAGCTTTTTAAGACAAGTTTGTCATTTTGCTAACCCCTTGAATATTTTCAGGATATATGACAATACGGCATTATAGAAGACTGTAATGTTTAATATCAGATCAGTATATCAACAATTGTGAATATTGCATTTTATGGTGGACTGAAGCACTGGCCTTTTTTCCCCTTCTGTCCAGGAAGTGTCTCATCTGTTCAATGAATTCAGGTTACAAAGCTTTCATTGAAGAAAAGTTCAATCATTTCTAAGGAAGGAGGAAACTAAAAAATTAGGCTTGTGTTACTAAGCTCGTCATTCTCCTTGCGTTTCTCGAAACTTTATGTGCTTCTGTAGGTGTGGAGGTTTTGAGTGCTCTGTTTTCACAGCGAGACATAGTCCAGGCCTTTTACTGTGTGTTTAGCGCTGTTTGTTTCACCTCAGGTCCACCTTACACAGTTGCGGCTTTTCAAGAGCCCTACCTTCGTTCCTCCCTTTCCTTTCGTCAGAGGTTTGCTCGACTGCACCCGCTTGATGATTACGATAAGACTGTACTGTAGCTTAAAGGAGTTTTTCATCTCCCCAGTAGTAGCTCCTCTGGGAACATTTCTCTTGAGATCTGGATGTAGGTGCACCAGGATGCATTAAAGGGTATTCTAAGACCAAGGCCGGTTGTTTCAAACTGCTTTCTGGGGAGAGAAAAAAAAAAAGACTTAAAAGTTGCAGTTTGGTTCTGAAAAGCTATGCCTTATGCTTTTTGATGTGAACAGGACAGAGGAACTGACCAGCACTCAGTTAGCAGAGATGGAAGAGGACTTGCAGCAGCAATTGGCCCGCACAGAAGAAAGGGTCAGGGAAGAGGTGAGAAGTTGAATGTTCAGTGATTATGAATATGAATTGGTGTGCATTCATTGATTGAATGCGTATGCAGGGTAATGCAAAAGTAACCAATACTTTTCTAGGCTCTTGATGATATTTAAAGATACGCACATTGTTTAAATATCATTGAATTTTTCTGTTTTTAATAGTATTTAATAATAACACTTAAAAGCATGCATTAACGTATGTGTGTAATTCATATGTATGCAAGTGTAATTCTGTCTTGGTAAGTGAAAAGAGGGATTTCAGGTTCACCTTTATACTTGAGGCCCAGTGCGAAGTTTTTAAACAGGAAAGCTGGCCTGACTCTGTGTGCACAAAGGCCTCTCTATGAGAGCTAGTAAATGCCTCTTTATTAGGCCTGTGCATATAAGGAAAACACTCTTCTTGGGTTTCATGCATCCAGGAGCAAAAGAAATTGGACGAATCCATTACTATGCTCCAAATCAAGCATGAGAATGAACTGGCGGACCTGCAAACAACAATAGAAAGGCTCACAAAGGTGAGGAAGCAAAGGGGGAATCTTACTTTACTGTCTTTTGTACTGTATGTGTATTTGTAACTTCTGTTGTCTCAAATTTTAGCAATATCAAGAGGATTCGAAATTAAACAGCCCCAGGGAAGATGCCATCAAATTGAGAGCACAGATTAGAGATCTGATGCAGGTATGAATCGGGTACTCCTGTTGGACACTGCGTGTTGTATAGAAGTGTTTGAACAGAAGGGGAGAGTCTGGTAAACTCTGCCAATTTTAACTTCTAAAAAAATCATGAATTTCCCCCAAAAAAATTTAAATACTGCCTTAATTGTATGACTGACATTAGTGGATAAAAGATGTTTTATCAAAGTGTTCCTCAGGGGGGTCCAATGTTTCCCAAAATTCTTCAGAATATCAAGTTTTGTCAAGATTTGAGGAATCTCATAAAGGCCAATATGGTGACTTCTGAGGGGGCACACAACTTTGTTTTGAACTTTTAAAAGGCGTTTTGTGTGTTGAAGTTGCAAACGTTTGAAAATGGGCTTCAAAGTGGAAGTTTTTGAACCTGTGACGACGTGTGTAATATATAAGCGGGCTCAGTGTTCCTTTTACAAAGGAACATCGCCAACTATTGGCCTGGCATGCATAAAGGATTTTTAGTTGTTTCACAGATCTGTGTAAACCAGTATCGATTTGAGGCATTTATCAACTGAGGTTACGTTTGCACAATGCAGCCCATGTTAGTGAAAAGACATGTCAACATAAATACAATCACTGGCGTAAAACATGAAAACAAGTGTCTTTTTAAATGTAATCTTTGTGACATAGTGAACTGTGACTGTCCCATTGACAGCCAAAAAATGAACACTGTCAAGGCCCAGAAAAGTATGAAAAACATCATCAGAATAGTACATGGCTTAATCGGGATTTTATGAAGCAAATCAAAAAATGAGACCCAACAATTTGTCTTCACCATCTCACCGTAGTGCCATATTTAAAAATTGCATACTCTGTTCTGTGTCGGTCACACCACATGAATACATTTTATACAGTTATTTATGGTGACGTGGGGGCAAATTGTTGCAAAAGTCGTAACATGTTATCTTGTCACTTCATAAAATTAAAACTGAGCTACTGATGGCAGATGGACTATTTTGTTGTCTTTCATACTTTACTTTCATACCTTAAGGTGCAAATTGTTTGGAAGGCAATAGCTTATGACCCTGTAGCTAGATGGGCATACTGCAATGGGACTGAAAAATCTGTATAGATCTCTAGCGGTACGATTTTTGCAGGCAGGAGCATGAAGAAATGATTTTCAGTGCACTGAAAAATCGATCCTGTGAAGACCTCTAATTGTAACGCTAAATACAAATTGAAATGTGGTCTCATCAGCTTTGGTGTTCCTCTGCAGGAGAATGAGGAGCTAAGGAGTTCTCTTATGAAAGCGCAGATAAACGTCTCGGTTCTCCAGGTTGAGTTGGACAGGTTGAAGAATGCCTTCACTGACCAGAAACTCCAACATGAGAGGTGAGACCATCGACACTTCGATTTGATTTTAAGCTGGATTTGTGTACGTAAATATGTAAATGCCTCCAGTAGTTCATAAACCCCCCCCCACCTCCAGGTGGGTTAAGTGATTAAAGAAAATGTCCTTAATGTGATTCCATTTTTCTTCACAGAGAAAGTGATGACCTGAAGAAGATGGTGATGGAGTACCAGTCTTACTCCAGCCAAATAGAATTTCTCCAGTAAGCCAATTCCATCGTTCTCTTTGGGAGTCGAATGAATCATAATATTCTAATGAAGAAATTGATTTTCTAGCTTACTTGCACAATACGACTTCTCTCCTTCACCTCAGGGAAATGAACAAAACGTTGTATGACAGCAATGATGGGTTGCGCTCTGCTCTGAGCCAGGATAATGGCTCCTCAAAAAGAAGGGTAGCTACTTCATTGGTTTTTAATTTTAGTTCGAGCTGCATTCATCGCAGCCATGATCAAATATTTGGATTTCCAGCATACAAAAATGCACCATTGTTCCTGGAAGTCATTTTAATGTACACAATAACAACCCTCATTTAGATGTTTGCTCTTCTGTAGCTCTCATCAAAAACTGAAGTTCCTCCTAGAAAGATGAAACCACTTCGACAGAGTACTATGAATCAGAGCGGGTAATTATATCCGTCATTGTTTACTGTGCATTTGTTGCAGCTGTATTTTCAGAGAAAAAAAAAACATTGAAGGTCATTTCTTGTTGAGGCCTGTATATTATATTATAGTCTTGTTTAACTTCTTAAAAGTTTTACTAATGAAGAGGACACGATAGCCCTGGTCAAGTGCTGGGCTGATAAGTATTTGGATAGTGGCGTTTCCGTTCAGACAGACGCAGAGCCGATGTCAGGCAGCGATTATGACAGTGACGACAGCCATGATTCAGTGGAGACTGTGCATCATAGTTACTCTTGTATTCCATCTGAGCTGGAGGTAAGTCTTCAGCTTTCACTAGTTTTCACACTTTGCAGGTGTGTATCTGTATTATTCATTGGCGAGTTAAATAACTAATTTCTCACAGGTGTCAGAGCTGAAGTCTGAAGCTTTGAGATCTGTAGCTCCTAGCACAGTTGGCTCAATATCCTCCTCACTTCGGCGGCGGTTGTCTGCTTTTCCCATCAAGGTAATAGTTGCTACTGTTCTTTTGCTCAATCGCCAAGTATTTTAGAAACTAGAAATGCCAAATTAGTCGTTTAAAAAAAGTGGAAAGACTCTGTTTTTCCGTCATGTAGTAAATGACAAACAACTAGAGAAGTGGGTGGCGTTGGACTGCTTCTTTACAATTGTTCTCTGTAGCAAACTGAAGACGACTTCCATGACACTCAAGATCTTGCTCCAGTGTATCGTCTGGTGTTGGCTGGGGATGCTGGGTCGGGAAAATCCAGCTTTTTACTACGATTGAGTCTGAATGAATTTAGAGGAGATATACAAACCACTCTTGGTGAGAAAATGTCATTTTATTTTTTGTTACCATATAAATACAGTATACTGTAAGTATTGAGAATCCAAAATTCTCAAAGTGAATTTTTACAGGTGTTGACTTTCAAATCAAGAAGATGCTTGTAGATGGAGAGAAAACAAACCTTCAGATCTGGGACACTGCTGGACAGGAAAGGTACAGTATATTTGTGATCTTAAGAATCAAGTGTAGACATGCCCGGTTAAAATTCTTGTGAATTGTAAGTCGCATATTTACTGTCATTAGTGCTTTATTATACTTTGTTTTTCACAGTTTTTAGTGGTGTTCTGGTTTTGTTTTTGTTTTTTTATATACAAGATAAATTTTTATGGAGTAAGGATGCTTTTATTTATATTTTATTAAATAAATATATAAATAATTAATCCTTGCTGCATAAAAATTTATCTTGTATATAAAAAAAAAACCTATATATGTCCTTCTCAAAAAAATAGCATATTGTGAAGTTCATTATTTTCTGTAATGTACTGATAAACATTAGACTTTCCTATATTTTAGATTCATTACACACAACTGAAGTAGTTCAAGCCTTTTATTGTTTTAATATTGATGATTTTGGCATACA
>JAUMHQ010000081.1:9959902-9987051 GCA_032361165.1 Enteromius paludinosus
AAGCTACATACCTTCTATGTACATATCAGAGAACAATTTAAAATATTCTCTCAATGCATTCTATGGCACCTTTAATTAATGATGAGCGAGCCATGTTAAAGTTACTTTTAATTCTAAGCTAACTTGCATTTTACCATCACATGACATATGGGTAGGGTTTGTTTTGTGTTTTTATGTGGTTAACTACAGCTTTTCCCAGAAAACCCCATAATGGGTAAGGTGTCCAGTGACCTTTGCTTCTCCTTGTGTAGAAACTCGGATATCCACTACAGCTGCATATTTGCTTTGCTCACTGGATTTCACACTAGTGAGCGCTGGGCTTTCTTAGGTCATTTAGGGACTGGGTTTTGCTTTTAAGATGAACGCAAGCAGTTTTTATGAGACAATTTCAGTTTGATATTCTTGTTAGTGATCCACTCCAGTTCATCCCAGGCCATCTGGGGTTTGTTCATTAAATTTTACAACATGTCTCGATGTCCAAGTAAATATACACTTTCCTCTCTTGTACGGCTCATTGAGTCTCGCCGCCAAGACCAACAGGGATTCGGTGCTCTTCGGTGCACATGCTGAAAAAGACGGCATCGTGTTTCTGCCATAACACACATAAAAAACATGAACACTGCGCTGTTTGGCTTGAGAACTTTTGTACTCGGCTCACACACTAATTTGTTATTTGCTCTTGTCCAGCATGTTTATCTGTCGGGGGTGTTGGATTCTGGTAAGTATACAGATAAAAGCTTGCGAGAGAGAAAAGAGGAGCGTGGGGTTCACAATGAGGATGTGTTTGTCTATCTATGTGTGTTTTTAGTGTGTGTCAGTGAGAAAGCAACAGTGTGTGTTTGTGTGACGGAGGATGAGTGGGTGAGTGGTGATCTGCAATCGTGTTTTCCAGCAAAATGGGTGAGTCATTTACATTAAGGGCAT
The DNA here is from genome assembly GCA_032361165.1 of Enteromius paludinosus. Lineage (NCBI taxonomy): Eukaryota > Metazoa > Chordata > Actinopteri > Cypriniformes > Cyprinidae > Enteromius > Enteromius paludinosus. Next base: position 9,960,827 of record JAUMHQ010000081.1, read on the forward strand.
TTTTAAAAGCTGTCTGGGATCATCGTTGTCTTTGGCATATGCTATGCATATGCCAAACATAAATTAAATGGTGGGGGTGAGTCAAAATGAACTAAATGTGATTGGTGGGCTTTTCAACAAACACTAGCAGCACTTTTTTCTTAGCTGTAAGGGGTAAACTTGTAATCTTCTCTGCTATCTACTCCATTAAAAATAAATAAATAAATAAACAGGAATTTAAAGGTTACCATGGCATTGCTTAGCTTATCTTTGGCCCATACTGAAGCTATTATCATACAGACCAATCACACCAGGGTTCCAAAAGAAACAAAAAGAATGGACAACAGGACAAGTTTGGGGCCATTTGACAGAACTGTCACTTGCCTTTTTGGCTCAATGCTGCAAAAATGACTTGTGAAAGTCTTAAAAGCATCAGTGAAATTAAACCTGAGTAACATTTTGCATCATGAGCCATTTTTTTCCAGTGAACACTTTTTTTATGAACGTATTGCTATGCAGCTTGCTGCACCAAATGAATGAATGAATTTATAAAAATGTATTAATAATAAATTAATATTAAAATTGCTTTAACATGTTGTGGAAACTACTTGCCCTACAGAAAAAATTCAATTGAGCCCTGATTATGACACTGTAATGTTGCTTCTATTTTAGTATTATTTATGTGTGCGTGTGATTTCGAACTTTCTATTTTATTTTATTTTTTAAAGTTAAGTTTTTTTTAATATGTATATTTAAAAATATAAACAATATAATATATTATATAATATATATAAAATTGTTGATCTTTATACTGATATATTGTTTCAAAGATATATTTTATTTGTATGCCTACCAGCCAGGGTCGGGCTGATATCTCCTCACACTTGGAAACTATCAGTAGTATATTGATCTTAGCCAGAACAACACTGAGATGTGGCCAGAGTCACCGTTCTTTGAGATGGATGTGCTTTAACCTTGATCTACCTCTATTAACCAAAAAATTGTCACCTGCTGTTCCATAACTAATAAGCCACTGATGCATGCATTAGAGATGAAAAGAAAAAAAAAACGATCACCCACTCAACGCTGCGACTCCAATCACAGTCAGTTGAATCAGTCTGTCTGCAGTCGGCTCCAACAAAAAGCTGTGAAGTGCTCTTGATGGAGACAGCGCTGTCTGTAACAGGCTACCGACAGGGCTCAGTCAATACATGCCACAGCCACTGGAGAGAAACTAAATGAGATTTTCTCTCGGGCTCCTTTTAACTCTTCCTTTTTTCTCTCTTCCTCCCTCCCTTCTTCCATCAGTAGCTTCCTCTCAGCCGCTTTCCACCCCCTCCATCTGCCGTACTGCCACTTTGACAAGCCGTCACAGTTGTCAAATAAGGAAAACATGTTGGAGGTGATGTTTTTTGAGTTCCTTGTCAAAGGAGCCTTTATCAAGCTCAGTTCTCGAATATCCAACAGGGCTGTTTATATTAGTGGGAGTGTATTGTGAAGCTGAAACATATGCATAGCTTTGCTTTTAGCACCTCGGCTAAACACAGCTGCTTTTTAGGGAAGCAGTGTGAGTGTGTAAGTGCGTGTGCATTCGTATGTGTGTGAGCCTTGTACCTATTCAGTGCCATGGGACGAGATGTTGTCACAGTGGCTTTGCGGTCTTCCTTTTAACTGCTGGCAAGAAGCCTGTGAGGTCTACCTTAGGGCCAGGGCTAAATTTAAGTTTGCCGCTCACAGTCCTAATCAGTAGCATCAAAACAACCATTAACTGTGGATCAGTCTGCCTCTCACGACTGCCAGCTCCCAGCGGACACCACTCATAACAGGGCCAAAGAGAGAGAATCACAGAGGAGCATGTCCCTTTAGCGCATGTGTCTGCACTGCTACAAGCCAAAGCTAACGATCACTCCTGAGTCCTCACTGCACACACACACATGCATATAAACACATATATGTGCTTGTGTAGATAGCATGCAAACAGACCAAAGCTCAAGACCACAATCGAGAACAACATGACCCGACTCGCATTCCCCCAGGATCTCTGACTAATCTCTGGTCATTTTGTGCTTACGAATAAATCTGTAATAAGTACAAGTATGCCTAAAATACCCTCGAAATCACAGGCAGGGATCTGCAACTCGGTAAATGCAGCTGCATATCGACTGAAATAACAACAAATCTGAAGACTACAGATTCATAGAAGTCACATTGCAGTGGACTAAAGGCACTTTTAGAGCACGTGGCTCCCAGTGCAACTGATTTTAAGTCAACTCACAATAGAAAATCACAAACTCTGGAACAAAATCACATGACCGTTTAGTGCTTATCTACATGCATGGATTTAGTTAGTGAACATACAAATAGAAATGCATTGGAAATGAAATAGCATTTTATATTAGCCTCATAAATATATATTAGCATTAATATGTTGTTTGTATTTGTTTTAAAATATATATGACGCCATAAAAATATTGGTAACACATTACTTAAAGACTTTGTGTAAAAGGTTCTTAAAAAGGATAATGCAGTATAATTATTCATAATGTGCATCGTAATACAACATAGATAATTATAACTATGTTTTAAAAGCTTAGTCCAACAAATACACTGATAAATTGATACAGTTATAATGTATTAACTGTGGTTACAATTATGAGAGTGTGCAATGCATTATAAGGCACATTACAAGGCATAATTAATGCATAAAAACTTCTTTTAGACTGCATTGTAAAGGTTTTAAGTAGTGTCACCAAAATATTTAATATAGAGTATGAAAGTGTATATATATGTATACTACATTAATGTGTGGTCAGTGATAGATTTTTTTATTTGTTTATTAAATGAATTAACATTTTAAATTAATTTTCCGTTCATCAAAAAAACAACAACAACTTTTGATTGTTTATTTCTTGAGCATCAGCATATACAAATGATTTCTGAAGATTCATGAGTCACTGAAGACTGGAGTAATGGCTGCTCAAAATTACATTTTGACAATATTTCATAGTCAAATAAATGCTTTTTTGTAAGCACATGAAACTTCTGTCAATATATATATATATCATTATGTACAGTACTTCTTCTTTATCTGTATATCACACCATGTGCATGTGGGTTGCCTGATAATGAGTCAGTTTTGCCATCATCTGGTATATGTCACATTCCAGAGAATGTGTTGATTCAGACAACACTGTTTTTGTCTTTTTACTACTGAAAAGATACACATTAATAATGTAAGTACTAAACTTACATTTGAATGAGTTGTCATCTTCATGGTGTAAATAAACGAGTGTAGCAAGTGGTTAAACGAAATTACTGCCTGTAGTTAAAGAATTGAGAGGATAGGGGAGGAGTTCCTGAATGGTGTTTTGGGAAGGCCATCTGCTCCTGTTCATGGTTCATTAAACAAGCTACTGGGGACAGGCAGTTTGCCCTGAGAGCAACAGGTAGAAAAGGACTCTGTCCCACCCTGTGAGGATAGAAGTCACTTGACTTTTTCATACTGATGTCACAAGAGACCAGTTCAGCAGTGTCCCCCACCCTCCCTTACTTTCATCTGGAATTTATAACTTATAACAGAACATAAAAGAACGTAAATTCACCAAACCTGCTTGCATTTAAGCCCAAAAATGAATCAGTGTGAATGTTATTGGACAAATTATACTGGTATATACTTCCTCTTACCTTCCCAGGTGTCCGTAGGTGTATTGTGAATCTGCAAGCAGTAAAGCGATCTCCCCTCGCATCATTGAAATGGCGCACTCTTCAAGGGCCTATGCATGCAAAACAGTCAATATTTAAAATTAAGGTAAAATATAGATTTTACTGTGCATACATTGATGTAGTCTGAACAAGATAACTTAACTGAAAAAAAAAAAAAGATTATTTGCAGACTTTTAAGGCTTTAATGCAGCACAAAGTGTCTAAACAAGTTGGCAAAAGAGTGGCCTTGTTAACTATTCACTGGAAAGTGAATCAGCAAGGAGTTGACTTTTTCCCAGCCTTGGGTAAACACATACAGAACTCAACATGTGAAAACACAGGTTAATCCCTATGGAAAACTCGGCAGGCAGCAGGTGCGAGGTGATAGACAAGATGCGGGCAGGTGTTCCAGTGCTTCGTATGATTGTGTGCGTGTGTGTGGTTGCCCCTCCTCTGCTTGTCCATGTGTCTCACCTGGTTGACATCTCCCTCTCCGATAATGAAGACCAGCTTGCAGTCTTTCTCCACCACGGTCCTATCCTCTAGGACACCCTGCATTTTCAGCGTGACCTCTTGACCCCAAGCCGGGGTCAGAACATTCTCGGGACTGGCCTGTAACACCTTCTTCCTTACCAGACGGTCATCTACAGGCAGTTGGGGTAGTGGAGGGAAAACAGGGGGAGGGGAAAGAGATCAACAAGACCCTAAAGCAAGAGTGTCAAACTTGAGGATGTGGTGTTCGTGAAGATGGTTGACCAAGGAGGTATTTCTGGTTAAGTAAGTTAAAGCATTTGTTTCCCCAAAAATGAAAAATCATAATTTGCTTACCCTCATGTCATTCCAAAACTAATAAGAGTCTTACTTCTTTTTTTATTGTTTGGACAAAACACAGAGACATTGTTTTTTGTTTTGAAACAATGTGATGAATAAGGGATGATAGAATAATAATTTTTGGAGAGAACTATCCCTTTTAAGATGTTTTTGGCCCCAACATCCAAAACACAGCATGCAATATTAAAAATAAAGGTTCTGAGCATCTATAATCCCATGAAGATTTTTTCACATCTATGGAACAAAAAATTTATTATAGTAGAACAAAGTTCTTCAGATTATTATGTTATTATTATGTTTTATAAATGTTCTTCACACTAAATTTGGGGTCACTTTGGTGAAATCTTGTGTTCAAAAGGTCCATTGTTTATTATCAAGAGTGTAGCAATGTATGAAGCACATATAGCTCTACAGAAGTTACTTTTAAACCAAACGGCTTTATGTTGGTCATCGTCCTTGTGACCATCTTGAGCTTTCATCCACATATGAAATTCCCAATCATGTGAACCCTCCTAAAAACAGTAAATGTGACCACACATGAGTGTTTTTTTACCCCAAAATATAATATGGCATTGTCATCCATGTAAAAACCCCTTTGGAACTCAGACTAAACAAATATATGTCACTGTGCACATCTTACCTGTAATATCCTTCCAGTCATCTGCCAAAAACAGCTCCTCAAAGCTGGTGGTGGTCCACTCTTGTATCTCAAAGTCTGGAAAAAGAGTGTCCACTGAGCTGTCCCTTTCCTCCACGGTTTCAATTTCCACAAAACGAACTGTTTTCCCAAAGCTGGGAGTCTTTGTCAGTTTTCTGTGGTCGTCTGTGTCAGATTTATTGGTCTCAGGTGGGCTGGTGTGAGAATTTGAGGAGATGGGTACATCGGTTGGGCTGCTGCTTGAGTCATTAGCATCTGTTGGCATGCTGCTTAAACTTTCAGCACACCTCATCTCTTCAGCCACTTTATTATCCATTTTATCTTTCATTTTACTTCCATCTTCATTCTTGTGGTCTTCTTCTGCTTTCTTCCCATCCGCCTTTTCTGTGATATTCATTCTCTGCAGCTCCACGATTGGTTCTTCAAACACCTGCCAAGGCTGCAAAATAGCTTCTTCGCTCTTCACCTCCTGTTTGTCATGATCTGTTTTTACAAACATCTCAGCCTCCAACGTTGTCTCCTCTGCTTCTTCAGCTTCTGGTTCCATGTCCCCACACAGTCCTAAGGATACCATTTATCTCTTCTTAAAAGTGCTGAAATTCTTCCCAGCACACCCCAGGTTTGTAGAAATTGATGTCGCTGCTTCTCAACTGCCGAACCGATGAGCACCTGTATCCATTAGTGACAGCGTGGAGTATTATCTAAAGAACGGCATCCACATGGACTCTATTGGAATTATCATGGAAATGCATCGCCACATGACATAAATCCCATCCGTGGTCAGTCCATGTCCTGCAGACTTTGTAAAAGGGTCCTCGTTGAAATGTTTTGCCGCGAAGAACGCAGAAAATGGTCAATGCATGAGAACTGTGTCGAAATGTAAAGCCCTACTGGTCAGTAGAGTTGTGTGCAGTGATAATCTGTTGGATTAGAAGAGCAAAATCTAATCTGCCCCAACGTCTGTAAGCTTCTTAATGACTTCATCACGTCGTCCCATAATGCAGTTTCCATGAATGTATCTACCAATAAGAGGACTTCAGGGACTGGCTGCTTTTTTGTTAAAGACTGTATAAATCAAAATAATTTTGCAGTATACACTAACGCTCATAGGTTTTAGATTTGATAAGATTTGTATTATCCTCCATAAGGCTGCTTTGGTTGTTTAATTAGAAATACAGTACATTATCATTTTTCTATAGTATGGCTGTTTTTTATAATTTGCATGTAATTCATTCCTGTTATGTCAATGCTGTATTTTCAGTCTTCAGTGTAACACGATCCATTTTACTGACCTCCAAATTTGGTGTGGATTCTAATCCCATTTTAATTATATTGGCAGAACTAAATGTAAACTAGCCACTGATCAAAGTACAGAGAAAAACCTTTGCCATGTTCTCATGAAGAAAACGGGCATTGACCGAAGATAACACACTCTGAACAGGTTTTTCCAGGTTTGCAACATGCCAAGTGTCGAGGAAACATCAATGAGCCATGCGTAATTTCAAGACAAGACAAGCCTTTAAATGTCCTTACTTGATTGTTTTACACTTATTGAATCCACAAAACACGCTCAAATACATATTAAAAACAGCAATCAATCAGTTACACTTGACTGGCAATGATAGCATTTAGCCTACTTGTCCTTCAAATTAAATGTCAAAATAATGGAAGTTTATTGAGTGAAACATAAACATAAAATGATTGTGCCATTAAGCGGTGTGTCATTAAATGAAAACTTGAATATTCAGTATAAATACATGTGACTTTATTTGCAGCTTTGGGAATGTTGATCTTGGTTTTGTCTCTACAGATAAAACACACTAGAGAGTTTTACTTGCTTTCTGCCTTCTCTAGAGGCTGTTGGCACTGTTTATGGCATGAGTAAGATTAGCAAAAAGGACACAGGACTGCTTTCTTATTTAACCTGTGCCTTATAATGGCTCTTGAACAGCTGTAATAGTACTCTGTTTGGGAATAGACGCTAAGCTGATGACTTACAGTTTGTAAAAATTGTAAAACTGATTAAAAATGACTCGTTGGTTTTTAGGTAAGAAGAAAAAAAGACTAATGTTTGTTGATCAGACTGGCAATCTCAAGTCCTACAACTGTAGAATCTTGGCAACCAGATTCTCTGCAAACGCCAAATATAAAAACCCCAAATATTTATTAGAAACGTGGAAATGAAGGGAGTTCCAGAGAACAAACTCATTACAAATCAGGTCCTGATGAATGAGGTATACTCTAAGTTACAATATTGTATACATTATCCTCTATTTACAATGTGTTGGCCATCTTATTTAAAGTGCAACCTGACACCAGTGAATCTCATGAACTTTAATCTCTACTTAGATCCATTCCTAAGGCTTGGTGTGGTATGGATCGGTTTGCCAAGTGCTTGTACATGTAATTTTCATTTCATGGCAATCATGGAATAATATTCCAAAGCATTAAGAGTCAGGGGGCATTTTTTATTAACCACAATCTTGGGTAACATATTGTTTGTCCAACCAGCTTCAGATGTCCCTCTATCTCAGACAGCCATATGGCAAGTTGAGTTTCCATTAGAGACTACGAGAGAGCTCCTTAATCCAAAGGCCCAAGCACCTTGTCTGTTGGGGATTATGTCTTTCCAATTAACCTAAATTCTGTATTTTTCCCCTCACTGTCCATTTCACCTCATCTGTTTGTAAGCTTAAAAGGTGCAGATGATTGCCTGGCTAGATTAAGTGAATCATTTTTCTGTATGCACATTTTAATCTAGTTTAAAATGACAGTCTGAGCTTTCCTCATCATTTTGTTCACAGAACATTTGTTTAATACCATGTAATTCCCAAGATTTGTTTTTGCCGCTACAATGAATTTCTCTCAGACATACCCATATTTGTTTGTTTTATCTTTCACTGATTTTTCAACTGACTGGTTTCAACAGAATATTTTCTGCGGGAAAGCTGATTTCATATTCAGAGTTTTGTTCATACATGAAATCAAGATTCTTTGGATGATTTCAATGACCACATATAATTTAATTCTGTAATATTTATATACTGCAATTGATTTACAAGTTACTTTTATTTGTACATAATTTGTGTATTTGTATTTATTTGTGTACCTTCACATGTATTTAGGAAGTTAGTCTGTTTGAGTTAATAATTGGATTTGAGTCGGCCAAATATAATGTCCGGCCTATAATAATAGACATTTTGTCCACTATTCAAACATTTTATTATTAAGAATTTTGTAAGCATTTTGTAAAGTTTGTGAGCTCGGAGTGTAAAATTATGTACATGCTTAATTGTTTCATTTGTAATAGCCCAATGAAACAGCTAATTGGATATGTTTAATTCAATTTATTTTTTTATTTTTTTTACATTAGTTGCTTAAAAGTTATGAGTAAAGGTTGTGTTTAATATTCTCCGTACAGGCTGTCCTGTATAACTACGAATGTTTATTCTTTATTACATTCCTTGTCCGTTGAGCTAGACCACTATGTCTAATTCTGAAATACATATGATTATTGTTTGTGCGTACGTGCGCGTGTGTGTGTGTGCGCGCGCGTGTCTATGACGTCCCAGCAACGCGCTGTCGTAAGCCCGCCCAGCGGACAGTGACGCTTGGACTAGAATGTCGCCAGTTCACCTCAGTTCCAGACATGGCAGCGTTGAGACAGGAGCATCGGTATGGACTCTCCTGTGGAAAGATTAATAAAAGCATTCCCAATAAAACTATCTTTCACGTCAAGCTAACCGACACGGCCATCCGGACGCTGGAAGCTTATAAAAATCTCAAGGTAACGCATTTAGTTTTATTTCGTGTTTATTTGCTCCACTGACCTCAATGGGGGCAGAAAGAAAAGTTCAGAACTCAGAACTTCAAAACATTTCCTCCCGTTAGTTGTTTGTAAAGTGTTGATTTATTTAAGCAGAGTCCGTCGCTGTAGGTGCCATATGCTGTCTTACAAGGGACAGATAGTAACAGGAGGAAATCGGACACATCCAGTTGTTACTGTTCCGTTAAAGTTCGCTTTATTTAGTTTTGCTTTACAAGCCATTAAGTTACAAAATAATAGAAAACATCAGCCGTGTTATTTTTTCGTTTAGCCAGGTAGAATTGGCTTTACGAAATCTCCTGTTTTCCACTTTAGATTCAAAGTCGCCGCTTTATTCCTTCTGACAAATGATACGAAATGTAACATGACACTGTCTTAATGCTAAACACTGCATTACTTATTATAATTAAGATCATTTTAAACCGAAGATGGGAATTGTTACTTTTACCGAAAACACTCACGGGGATCTTACGGTCTGAGAGGGGCTCAAGGCTCAAGCTCGATCTTATGAACTATAAACATTGAGTAGCATTTAGCAATTTAAAGAGCCATTGAGATTGCTGCCTTTTTCATTTCCCTATGAAATACTCTATTTGACTCATATTCGACAGTGACGTTTCAGTTTACTGCAGCGGTTTAGTGAACTATCCAGAAAAATAAAAGCGCATGTAACCTAGTATTGTCTTTATAGGTGGTGTTTAAGGTTAAGTTAATAATTGGTTCTTGAATTGATTAGGCCCATGGCAATTGCTCGACGTAGTTAAATCCAAATGATGTTTTATTTATGTTGTTACAAACCTCTATGACTTTGTTTCTTCCGCAAAACACAAAAGGAATATGTTCTATAGAATGACAGTCCCATTCACTTTCATTGTAAGAAAAAAAAAAAAACATGCTGTGTAAGTGAACGGAGACTTGAGGCTGTCAGTCAATAACAGTTCCTTTTGTGTTCAGTGAAAGATAGAAATCCGGGGTTTTAAACAACATGCGGATGAGTTAACGTAATTTATATTAGGTGAACTGTGCCTTTAAATGCCATGTTTGCTTCACGTATAGGTAATTCGTCGTAAGCCGTCTTTTTGTAAGTTAAACGCATGATCAATACACTTCTCATTGTCACCGTCGGGTCGACAGCACAGATTCCAGTAATATCAATACCTCAGCGGTTAAACGCGTAGACTACGCCAGCTGGACGGGGCACTTGGCCAGTTAGCTTCATCTCAACCCAAGCGCTTCTTGTAGATGATTGGACGATAAAGGTGTGTTTTTGTTGGCGTGCTCTGTCTTATTGTTGTTAGTCCTTTAAACGCTTGGACGCCGTTCCGATGTCGTCGCTCATTGGTCAGTCAGGCGGTGTAGAATGTCGTTTGACCCAATGAGAATCCGAGAAGACTTCCTCGCGCTTGCAACAGGAGCTCGATAATACATGTTCTATTGTCAATCATATGTGACCTAGTAGAAAGAGTGAGAAGTAAATATGTTGGTCAAGCTTTTGGTCAGTTTGTATAACTGCTCCGTTTGTTTATTTATGTTTTTAATAACTTTCAGTCAGGTTAATGCAGCTGACAGTCTCAGTGCTTCACATTATGGTGGTAAGAGTGCCTTAAAATTCAAAATGCAGTGACAAAAATGGTCCTCAACTATGAATTACGCCCTTTACTGTGTTTTTAATTTGTGTTATACTTCGTAATGTTCAGTTCCTTTTGTAGTTGGCAAGTAATCAGTTGTTGGCTGATTCTAGTCAGTCTGACATATGATGACCCGTGTTTTGTTTTGAGTATTAGTATGTTTATTAATTAAAAACGAGGTCAGAAGAAAGAAAAGAACAATAACGAAGACCATTCGTCATATTAATACCAAAGACACGGTCAAGTCAGGTCATTAGATACTTCAGTGTCCTCCTCTGAACTGTGCTCATTATGTTCTTAGAAGCTTTCACTGCACCAGAATAAAAAAAAAAAAACAAAGTTCAAGTTAGCTACTGCTGCACCACCACCCCCTTCAGTAATGTTTAGCCACTAATCCGACCACATGACAGCAAACGCAGAACCAATAAGCCTGTATTTTTTTAATAAGCAACTTGAGCTGCACTGTATGTGTAGAGTGACATGCCTGCCTCTCCCTGTAACATCCATAATAGATAAACATGCTTGTTGACTAAAGCTCCAGCTGTACCTTGAAGATTATAAGTGCTATCTTTTGACCTTGCTTAATGGTTTCGAGCTATGCTGGGGGAAGCCTCAGTTTTTATCCTTCCTTGTTTCTCAGCAATTTACGTTAGTGATGTGAATGAGTCTGGTTTGTATATCTGTCGTTAGTGCTCCTGGACGTTGGACCGAGCTTAGTGTTAAAAGCTGAGCAAGAGATGATTATATAAAAGGCCTATTTGTTCACACTTTGTGGTGGACAAGCACCACAGGGTAGATAATGCCCAGGCTTGCTTGATTTCATCCATGCACCTTCAGAAAAAAAGATCGAAGGCTTTTTGTAACTTACCTTTAGTCCTAATTAGTGGTAAGAACTCAATTCAACACAAGTCTTCGCAAACTCAACATCCTAACACTCATCCACGCCTCACACAATTGCATTTGATTGACTCATGTGAGGTCTTTCAAGTCGAGATTTATTAATCGGACGCATTCCAGTGCAGATTAGCAAAGCCCGGCCTTGATCTTAGGCTCACACAAGCAGAACCATGACACTGCCGAGAGGCCAGTGACAGCCAGCCTTTCATTCTCTCAGAAACAACCCCCCTCACTCGTAGTCTGCATGAATTAATACAGGAGAGAACTGCGCCTCTGTCAACGGGGGCAAGCAAGTAAAAGGAGACTGTAATTACAATGAAGGGAGGCTAATAGGTAGGCATGATATTTCACTGAAGTTAGTACCTAAACAGAATTTGTGGAAATGCTGGCATTGTGGGTAAACAGTTAAGAAAATGAAAACCCTCATGTCATTCCAAACCTGTATGACATGGTACAAGCACATTTGAAAAATGATTTTTAAGCCATACAATGAAAGTTAATTGTGTTGATGTGGGCCCCATTGACTTTAATTAATTGGACAAGGAACGTTTTGTATTGTTTCAAGTTACCCAGGTTTGGAACGATGTAAATGATGACAACATTTTCAGTTTTGCCATACTTGAATGTAAGACTGGTACAAAACAGCATTGTTTTCGTTAAACCTCATAATGCATTTAAAAATCGGTATAATCTGAACTTGGTGGAACTTAATAAGCTTATAAAGCAGTCATAACTTCAACCATGTTAGGGTGATCAGTCGCTTCCCATTAATCAGTAAATGCTCAAAAATGTCATATTATTGAATATTATTGTATGTTACTATATTATGTAATTTCCGCCTTACCGCCTTTTTATTCATAGAAATATTTTTGGAAAATTCACATCTCATATGAATTGGCATTTCATTTCGAGCATATCATAGTCAAGCATTTTGCAAGTTTGTTTCCCGTACCAAAAATAGTTCAGGGTCAAAAAGGACTTGAAAATCAGCTGGAGATAATTCATTTCCAAGATTCATCTTTGGTTTCTAATCCTTTATATAATAATAGTAGATCCTAACCAACCTCTTCTACCTTTTTTCTTCTGTCCCCAGGGGTCCTTACCAAATCAGCCGGCAATTTGCTTCAAGGGGAACCAGGGGGTAAGATGAATGTGTTTTTCCTCACCCCTCCTGACGCCTAAAAATTGCAATGCTTTAATTAGACCTGATTGTCGAGTCGTGCAGCAAAAAACTCACGGCACCCCTCAGCCGCTTGCATACTCCCTCAATATTTCATGAGCTCCTAAACCATCGCCTGAAATGGAGAAGGAGCTGTAGCTTGAAGTGACGCCACCCTTAGGGCCTTGCCCGACTAGATTGGGAGCGTTTATATAATTATAGCAGCACGCATGATCATAAGCACAATTATGAGTCGTAAATTAAGAAAAGTGTCATCGTTTGGATGCGATTTCTGGGTTCTGTAACATTTGCAGGCCAGCAGAGTATTGTTATTTGCAGCTAGTTAAATTGGCAGTGGCGTGCGGTCACACTGTACGACGTAGGTGGATTTTTGGTTGGGGGTGCATTCCAGTGAAACGGCTGTAAAGAAAGATGCCTGTGTCTAACCGGATAAGCACATTCAACGTAGCACACCTCCCCATTAGCGCCTGCTTGCCACAATCAGCCCCGTTTAAAACATCTCCAGAAGCGGGACAGGAAAGGCACTCGCTCCGGACACAAACAGTAGACTGTGCATGCAGTCGGAAGCCCAGGAGAGGCTACTCAACACCCCCGAGCTGCTCGCCAGGTTACTGGGTCAGACTGGCGACTGGAAAGGCTTTGTCAAGGGCTCTGGGAAGAGGTGGGGGGGTTTGTTAACCCAAGGGAGCCTCTTGTGTCTCTATGCCTGTTGTCTCAGTGCAGACATGAAAGACCTGCGACAAGGAGGGGGATAACCATGGCCGCCGTGTCTCCTAAAGCATCGTTCGACCCCCACAAATTCCACATTTATAGTATGCAAAATGCTGTCACATGCAGTCAAGCAATTTCTGATCTAATGAAGTTTCTTTCCCTTTTCAGATTGGAGTAGCGTAGTTGTGTCAAGTGTGTAAAACTGGAATCCGTTCTAATTGTCGAATTAGATTTAGTGATTATATCTTTAGCCCATTACGTATTCAAATTGTCTGCACTGAATTTAAGCGTTCATCCCCTCCTCCTCAGATAATGGGCTGCTGGTTATTAATGAGGTGTTTGAGCCGAGTGTGTGTGTGTGTGTGTGCACATGTGTGTTTGTATGTGTGTCAGGGTGACAAATTAAGCTATTACAGCTGGGGGTAGGGAGTGATGTTAAGTCCACGCTACTGAAACCACGTTATCAGTCATTCTATTAGCCGTAACCTCGGGATGCTTTCACTTCACTCAGGATTGATATGATATGAAATATCATAGTGTTACAACGGATGGATTTCTTCGAACCGATACACGTGCTGGCCCTACTTAGCCAGGTAATTTTCTTCCACCTGCAGGAGGGCTCCCCCTTATCAGGGAATTCCCATAAACCTTGTCCTGGCTTGTCTCCAGATCTTTGAGGTGCAAAGAGGAAAAAATAAGGAAGTGCCCTGCTGAGGATGGTCGGCGTCCGTTTTCCCCAAATTTGAAGAGAATTGCCATTTGACTTCTCATGTCACTCCAACCCCAGTGTCACATTTTTTTCTGTTGTGGAGTTTAAACGAATTTATTTCTTTTGAAAAAAATGTTGGTAACCAAATGGTTTTGGGTCTCTATTGACTTTTTTTGGTTAGCAGTTTTTTTCCCAAATATCTTCTTTTGTGCTCCACAGAATAAAGAAAGGTGTACAGATTTGGAACGACATGAGGGTGAATAAAATGATGACAGAATGTTCCCTTTTTGGTAGACTATCCAACTGACAGCGCCTTGATAATGCGCGCTTATGTGGCAGTTAACAAATAATTTAACCATCATCGGGTTTTTACAGATGGAGAGCCTTAATTTGCTCGATTTTCTCCATCTGTGGAGGAGGATGATGCAACTGGCGAGAAATAACACGAGAAAAGATGTTTAGAGTAGTAACATTCCTTTCATATTGAAGGGAGTGATTCCCAATCCTGCAGGATTTATGGAATCTGAGTGCCTTTGATGGCGTCACTAGGGATGTTGGGCTTCAGTTCAGATTCTCAAAGACTGGGATTTCACATCGTGCAGTCTCATTTTCTTTTGGTAATTGGATTTTTTGCTGCACAAAATTAGTTATCCAGAGGCTACAAATATAGATGTCTGTCTCAATAAACAGAAATGGTTCTCACATAGTAAAATAGGAAGGATTAACGGCAGTGTCCTGCAGTTTGACGAGCTATATCAGATTTTTATTGTATGCTTGTATTATGCATACATTTTTATGATCTTGTATTAATCGAGAAACTAAAACATGGGAATAAGTGAGAGTGCATATTAAATTATGAGAACACATTATTATGCACGATCGTGCACTGCATGTTGCATTGCACAATTTTCATAATTCTTTTATGGGTCAGCGACAAATTAGTATGTCTGAGAATGATGGATGCCTGTGATGAAAAAGAGAAAGCTTTCGAAAATCTAGTTAAAAACACATTTGCAAAGTTCTTGAATGTGTTTTTTGTATTCATGTTGGTGGGATGTATTTTTGCAAAATGATATTCTCTTTCACTTTTGGCTGAAAGAGAATATTTCGGTTTCCTGTCTGTATCCTGCCTCTAATCTAAAAAATGTCAAGCGCTGTAACCATCAAATATAAAAATAATATTTCTTGCATATTAAATAGACCATATTCAGGATGACAACATCATTAATTTGATGCATTTAAAGCCAGAACTAACCATGTCAAAACAAGATAAATATTCTGTAAAGTTGCCACGTGAGTGTATCAGTGAGTTCTATAGTTGATGTTTCATCAGTTAAACACATAAAAATTAATATAGACAACGTTCATCATAGTTTTTTTTTTTTTAAGGCATTGAAATGTACATTTTTGAATAACATATTACTCTTCACAAAAAGTAACACAACATTGTTTAACAAAAAAAAAAACACCTGTTTATTACTATGAGCAGACGGTCCAACAGCATCATGTATTTATACCTTCCCTGTAGGCTTTCTGAGTGTGTATGCGTGTGTGTTCTGTGGCATTAGTTTGTGTTGGGAGGTGGGGGGTAAAACATTTCTCTCCGAGATGTTTTCATGGTAAGTGTGTGTGAAGGTTCAGCTTCCCCCACCCGTCTGTCCCCCTCGTCATCGCTGTGATTGTCTCAACCTGATCCTCTCTTTTCTCTCACTGGGATTCACCAGTTCTCCATCTCGCACCTCCGATGAGTGTGTGTGCACGAGAGTGTGATTGTGTCTTGGAGATTGTGTATTAGAGTACATTAGTATGTCCTCGCAGGGTCCTCAATGATGTAGCTTACTCACTGGATCCAAGGACGATGGAGCACCCCTATACCAAAATCTGGCTTGGCACCTGTGAATGTTATGTTTTCTGTGCACAGTTTCTGTTCTTGTCTAAGGCCGGGCCTCTGTGTGTGTGTGTCTGTGTGTGCGAGCTTGGCTTTTTTCCTTCATGAAAGCTAATTAGAATGACAATAAGAGGAATGAGCCTAGAACGCCGAGAGCCTCTTGCAGCAGAGGCGGTGTGGGGGGAGCTGTCCCACGTGTGAATGAAAGGGCACACGCCGATTCTTTCATCCAGATGTGACGTGCACAGGGACCCGAGTGCCTGTCTTGTCTGGGGCCCAGTGTTTTGACTGGCAGAGGTGTTTGCTGTTTTCTGCACACTCTTGCCAGGCCATCTTTGACA
This sequence comes from Enteromius paludinosus, assembly GCA_032361165.1. NCBI lineage: Eukaryota > Metazoa > Chordata > Actinopteri > Cypriniformes > Cyprinidae > Enteromius > Enteromius paludinosus. The sequence continues at coordinate 9,977,177 of JAUMHQ010000081.1, forward strand.
AGGTCCTTGCAAAAGCTTCTTTCTCTTAATCGGGACCCAAAACTTGCTCAGTGCCACATGTAAAAAGTAAGTTAACATGGCAAGTGCATGAAAGAAATTGGTTGCTGGTTGTGTGCTGCAATACATATCTCATTCGAAATATGTGCCTCTAAACATTTTTCCTCAACACCGTAATTACTACCTTTACGTACATTTTTTTTGTGTTTCGCAGAAATGTAGGTAGAGGCACGAATTTCAATGAGCCTATGTTGCAACCTGATATCTTGTTCATTTTGTCAGTGTTTTCTTTCTTCCCTTAGACTTCCCTTCCAAATCCATAAGACTTTGATTCGTCTATGCAACACAAGTGAAGATATCTTTAACCTGATAAGGGTAGTTTCAGTCAGGTTTGTTCTCGTGAATCAAACTAATATGGTTATGTGTTTGTTTGGATTCATTGAAAATGTCTTCATTTGTGCTTTGAAGATGAATCTCTTTATGCTGTACTAACAATCAGAAATGTTATACGTCTTGATGCTATTTTGACATTAACAAGAGACTGGCACAATGACCTGCACTACATGTCAGAAACATGCAAACATTAAAATGAGCTTCATTTAGGGACAAAAGTGGTTTCATAATGCAAAAATGCAAATTCGGGCCCTGGTTTTACTTTTGTGCATACCAAGATCCCCAAGTAAAGCATTTTTGTTTTCAAAAGTATCTTCCTGTGAAGATAAAATGCGATTTAATGTGGAAAGCGTGTGGTGTGTATATGAAACTCTTCCAAAAATGTTGCACTGTACATCTCACAGCTTTTAAATGGCTGAATAGAGCCAAGAACCGCAAGGGAAGATCATAGACACTTCAGGCCTTTCGTGCACAAACACACTTCTAACGTGCCTGGACTGACTTCTGAAAGCTCTGAGGCTCCGTGTGGATTGCCTGTTAACAGGCTGCACCTCTCAAACTTTGTCTTTGTTGCATCTTTTCTTTGAATCCATAACACACTCCTTATTTGATGCTTAAAACCTCACATTATTGTCTTCTTTAATTTTAAATGTTCTTTTTTCTTTAAGCTTCTTTGCGTCCTGTTGTGGTTTACGGGGATGGGTTGTGGCGTTTTTCAGTCACATGAGTAGATCCATTGATTCTGTGCCTGCAGCAGGGGGCTTTGGCTCGTCCCCTGCACTGCCTCCAATAGTTTATAGTAGTTTTTCATCACATGGGTTGTTTAATTCTTATTTGAAGAGCATTCATGACCACGTCTAGCCGTCACATGGATGTATTTAGAAACAGAAACCTCTTTCAGGTTTGTTTTTGTTCGTGTAGCTTGTCTGTCATGGCCATCCGGCCGAGTAGAGTGTGACTGCTTGGGGAAGTGAGCAGTGGTCTTGTAAATAAACATTGGCTTGAAAACATTTTGTTTTGACCAGCTTTTATGCTGAAGCTTTGAAATAAAGACCTTTTTATATGATAAGCTTAAAAAAAGAAGAACCTAAGGAAACCTCAGAAATATATATATATATTTTATTGCAACCTTTTTCTCAGAACTGCACCTATATCTGATTATTATAACTCAATATCACACAATTGCATTGTTTCAAAATTGCAACCTATATTTTAATTGTGCCTCAATCTTACTATTGCGACTAAATGTGAAATTATTTATAATTTTATTTGTTAACAGTTAAACATGTTAACATTAACTAATAATGAAAAGGCTTTTAATATCTTTAATCTTTCTATTTGAAATATTTACTGATATATTATTAAAATAAGTTATATTTTAATATTATTTGTTTAATGGGCCTGAGCTAAAAGCACCATTTTAGTTCATGTTAATGTTTTATTTTAAAACCTTTTTTTTTATTTATGATAACAGAGATTAATAAACTGTAATGTCTTGTTAGTGTTAGTTAATGCACAAACTTATCTTAAAGCATTGCAGATGTTACCTTAATATTTTAAAATTGATGGTCGTTGAGCACCAAGTCTGAAATGTTTGTCTGAATTTTTCACACGTTTAAAAATGAACTCGACCTCACGCTGTGTCTGTCACGTTTACACACTGTCTCTATCAATTTTTGTCTATTATAAAGTTTTAATCGCGTTCAATTTTGTGCTTTTTTAGATTCGTGAAAAGCATTTTGATAGAAAAGATGACGAATATGAATATAAATCAGTGCAAGAACTTTTATCTTGGACGTCTTTTTTATTTATTTATTTATTTTATGTGCCATCAAATGATTAATCACATCCAAAATAAACATTTTTGTTTGCTACTAATAACAATGTGTGTGTATTTACTGTGTGGATAGATATAAATACACACATACAGTATATCTGTTGAAAATGTATATATTTAGATTCTTATATTTTATATTATATCTAAATATTTAATAGATAAACATAACGTATTGTGTTTGTGAATAAATATGCATAATAAACAGGCACAGTACACAGAAGTCTTTTGTTTTGAATGCGATTAATCATTTGACAGCCCTACTTTTATTTTATTTTTAGGCAGGAAACGGTGTCATGAACCTGCTTTTGTAAACATTATTTGAAGAAATTACTTGCAAGTGTGTGTGCTTTAAATTTGAGTCTGTCCAGGCTTAAAACTAGCCTTAATTCTTCAATGCTCCTTGAAAGTTTGTCTGATCTCCCTGCATTTTCGCACCAATTCTCTAGCAAGTGTATAAAAACACAAATACTACATGCTGAGTGAGAAGACTGCCTTGAGCCTCTCAAAGCTGGCATTATGTATGAATTTTTGAAATGTGCGGCATCAACCAATCAAAACGTAGAGAACTGTTCCGCTATTGTAATATCAGAGGCCAGTGAGGCTGTGGACGCCCCCATAGACCTGCCTCTACTTAATTTGCGCAGACTCGTCACTATAGTAACTGATAGGCGAGTGGAGGATGGCTTCTGGCTGCTGTGTGAATGGGGTGCATATGAAAGCAGCATGCGGGGTGCTCTCCTCCCCCATTACCGACACACACACAAACACACGCACACAGAGGGATGGTTATGGAGTCAGGTCGCCCAGTGCTTACTGAGCTTGACAGATTAGCCCTCAGGTGTTAGAGAGGAGAGAGAGACAGATTTTGCTTGGCATCCGAGGCAGCTCCTTAGGGGATGAAGCAGCCACCACAACCCCCTCCACCACCCCTCTTTCAGCTCCACAACTTCTCATCGCCAACCCCCTTTATCCTTAAACCAACCCCCATGCATCAACAGACATCCACATCCACCCCCATCTGATTTCTTCCCATTTAAATGTAACGGACTTCAGCCTGGTACCACCACAGAGTGATTTAATGCTAAAGACAGAGGCGAGCTCATGCGCTGCATTTACAATCCATGACTCATCGCACCCTCATCGATCGTATCGCAAATGGTGTGATTGAGAAACCAGGAGTTTTTGAGAATTATGACAGGGTTTCCCATAAAGCAGCATGCATTCTGTGTTTCCTTTTAAATGCCACTTGTTAGCACTATTATTATGATTTCATCTCTAGAGTCAAGTGCACACTACAGAACTCATCGACCTTTCATGTTTTAAAAATAGGACTAGTCTGCAACAAAAAGCCTGCTAACTCATAGCACACTTGTGACATGGATGTTTATTGGTTTGAAATCTGGCCACTCACATGACAGATGTATACACTGTCCTGACTAGTGAGAGAGCTTGAACGTGGCCTCCACACACACACACACACACACACACATACACACACACACATACACACACTGTTCAACCCTCAACCCGGTATTTTGAAACTGTCCAAGGAATAAGTGAAAAATGCTCAGGTTAGTGTCGCAGGCTACAAACTCAGCTAATGATAAGTAATGAAGTTTGTCTCGGGTTATTGTGCTGTCGGATGGGTTTACCATACATGTATTTATTTGTGGCGACGTGCCCCCGATATCAAAACTGACTGATTTTACAAAAGGCTTCCTTGACTAAACATGAGCACGTAATGCACGTTTAATAATCAAACCGAGGTGATGACATTAGAATGATTTCTGAAGGATCACATGACACTGAAGAGTACAGTAGCAATGGCTGCTTAAAATTCAACTTTTCTGTCACAGGAATAAATAAATAAATAAAAAATGCTGTCTGGGTTATCATAAGAGCCTAAGATCCTAAACATTTAAAGATTATTTTGGCTTTTACTCTTCTATTTAACTGTTGTTTTGTGCACACAGTGCTATGTGAAATTGAATCAATTTGGTTCAAACGAGATTTTACAAAAATCCAGGTTATTTAACTTCAGAGTTGATTTGGTATTTATTCAGTCCAGACAAACTGCGTTCTTATAGTGTACACTTTACTATAAGCTCATATTATGACTGTGGATGCGAGAGGAACATTTGCCCAGTTCATAATTTGCACAGTTCCCATAATTCCTCCATCTTGCATCTCTCCTTTCATGTAGTTATCATTAGCACTGTAAACTCAAACTCCATCTCCCTCTTGTCACTCTCTCTCTGTTTTTCTTTTCTCTCCCCCATCCCTCTTTTAGTTTTTTTCGGATGAGTGGCCCTGTCCGTTTCGGATCAGGGGGTCATGTAGTCCCGTTTGTCGGTCCTGGGCAGGGATGCCCCAAACCCCACCCTTCCCCCATCCCCTTCCAACAGGCCACACGTTCCTGCTGCTTATGAATAATATAGGCCGAACTCCATGCCATCGCATGTGGCGGGAACAAAAGACGAGCGCCTCACAGGAGCCGTAGACGAGCGCGCTGCGTGAAGAGAACAATGGCGGCGATCGCGATGAAGGCTGACTGTAGGGTAGATGGAACCAGTGGAACTAATTTAACCAGGCCAAAGAAAACTAAGCTCTGAAGTGGAAGGTGCTCATTATGTGACTGGTCAAAGTCAAAAAGTCATAGCTAGAACTGTAATTGCCATAGCAGAGATAAAAGCTGCACGATTTTGGACTGCTAGAAACTTCCCGTCTTTTCTGACACGTAGAGATGGTTAAAGGTTATTGTTTACTAGGTGGTTGTCAGTTTCAAGCCTTGGCTTTAAAAGAGAAATTATGCCAAGCGCGAGGACGAGATGTTCTGTTTCGTCTCTTACGTACACTGACCCAACACGGCTTAAGAAAGGGAAAAGAAAACACCACCTGAAACAACACGCCAGCTTCTCTTCTTTCCAAACAGATGTGCGCCTCGTAGGAACGAAACACAAGCGTTTTAAGTCATAAAATCTCATAAGCAGAATGTTTTGAGTGCTTTAAATCTGGGGTGCAGTGCATCTCGCCACCTCATAAAAACATTAAAATGCTCTTAGAAAGAAGCAGGGTTGTTTTTTTCCATGGTTGCTACAAAGCACGGCCTTTGTCTCGTCCCCATTGGCACTGGCCCCCGCTAAGTCGTTCTGTTCCAGCCCAGTTCACACCTTACAGCAGACTGAAAGTATTTGACAACTCCAAACACACATGGCACCATGCGGCAGATGTGGCAGAAGATGGGGCTGCAAAGGATGGGCTTTCTGCTCCCTTGTGGCTTATTTAGGAATCTGGTGCCATTTGGAGGTTATGACGTGAATGAAACCCACTTGTGTATGCGTTCATGTTATTGAGAATGGAGAATGTTTTGATTGGATTGGCTTAGTTACTTTACTGAACTGCTTAGTGACTGGGTCTCATTCACTAGTAATTACATAATTATTTTGTATTTGAGTAGACTTTGGTTGTTCATCAGCCAAACTAAACGTGTGGGCCATAAACTGCATGATAAAATACTTTTTAAAATGTAATATTTAAGTTAATTTTGAAAAAATGAATCTGATTTCTGCATTATAACATTTGCCCATTTGCTTGTGTATGGTTTGTGAATGAGACTCGTTGTGAGAAAACAAGGTGAATGACACTAAGGGCTTGAATCGCAATCGTCATAAACACACACAGCTCATGGAGAGATATCATTTTAGTAGCAGACCTCGAAGCAGTCTGTATTTGCATTTTAAACTTAGTGGTATACTACCTAATGTACTGATCTAAAAGCTGGTGAAGTCTCACCTGCAAAACTGGGCGTTGGCTTTCAGTAAAGGAGAACACACAGAAAGGAGCAAAAGGCAAATGTAGACAATGCAGACACAACTTTTCAACATAGATAATGAACTTTGCATTTAACTTTTGGATTGAGATGTGAACACCACGTTTTCCTATATGTGAATTTCCTACTTTTTTAGCGTATCTTTTTCTTTACAGGGTTTGGGTAAAAAGAATGGGTTCTAGAATAGGTTTGCAATATTTTGACACGAGACACTTTAGTCTTTTAGAGTTGGAATTTCAGCTCGAGTTTGCAGGGAAATAATGCACATCATTTTACATCTAATACAGGAAATTTCCCAGATCTTAAATCATTGTCAAACGGCAATTTTGCAAACGGCACAAATGAATCAAAACTTTTTTGCCTCATATTTCTCTCTATGTAAGGGAGCTCTTTCTCGCATACATCTGATCTTGATGCACCTGTTACAGAGGGCTAAATATGTGTTACTTCAACACGCTTGTGTCGTTACACCACTTCAAGCAACTGGGATGCAACAAAAAGTTAACTCGCAGTTAGAATCAAAGAAGCTGTCTATGTAATGACATCTCTACACCTGCAAGATGCCAACCCTCAGACTTGCAAAACATGCAGATTTTGCCAAGTAAATTTATTAAGCTTCTACAATATATAAATACACTGTAGAAGTTATAATCTGTCCCGTCAGAATAAAAGTCGAAAATGCCAAAAAAAAAAAAAAAGTCAAACACAAATAAACCAATAGCATTGTTTAGTGTCCCAATTTGTACACCTTGAAGGATTTGTTAGCATTATATATTGCAATATTTGTTGTCCCAATACTTGGTACACAGAAAAATAGTGGCCTAAGTGTGATTCTGCCGCCATCAAAACCACGTTCTCCCTGGAGACAGAAGCTGGGAACCAAAGGGGTAAATGACATATGGTTATGAAGATCGAGGAGGAAACCGGGAATGGAAAAAGAACGCAGCCCCCAGAATGGACTGACCTGCATGACATTGATTAGAATCAGAATATGAAGTGTGCATGGTGGTTGAGCCAGGGGTCGACAAATGAATGTACCACGTGGAGGGGTTGGGGACCAGGGGGTGGGGGGCAGCGCTTGTCTCCTGGAGGGAAAGGGATGGGGGATGTGATGCTTTGGGGAAAGGGGAGTGTAGGGGGGTAAAGACTGTAAATCCATGGCTCTTGTGATTCCTCAGAGGTGACTGGCTTTTGTTCATCGGTGTGGCCATTTGAAACGCAAATGATTATTCATTCCTTTGCAGCATTGCCCTGACCTACATCTGGGACCCCTCTGAAATGACTTGTTGAATTTGGGCAGAGGACGACCGGCACTTTTGGCAGAGGCTTCCAGCAACAGCTGTAGTCCCAGAACTAGCTGTTGGCTGACCATGATGCTTTTTTTTGGGCGGGGGTTTGTCACAGGAAAAGTTGCATTAGTCTGATCATGTCGTACTGTTTGGAGGACATATCTGGGTCATTACCAGCATTTTCCCCAGTTCAACCCCCATGAGTGTCCATCGTCGTAGAAGGCTACTGTTTGCTAGTATGTTGTGACTGCTCGTGAGTGCTTGTTTTGTCGCACGGAAAACTGACAGATAATGATGGGGGCAGGGTTCGTTCTGTGGGGGTTGTGAAGCTGAATGTGTGTTTGTGAGACTGGGATCTTTTTATTAGATCCATGTGGTCGACAGTGAGTACGGTTGTACTGCGTGAGCGGGCATTTCTGACAGCCAAAACTCTTTTTTGCCGTGCCTGTACGTTCTGTTTTTAGATCAGTAGGACGGTAAATTGCTTGCTAGAATATTTATGCACTTCATTAAACACAGCTCAAATGAGTCCAGTGTGCTTCCAAAAGGAAGAGGTCAGTTTTGTGTTTTCTAAAACATTGTTTTTAAGTTTCAGGAAAGTTCAAATAATTAGCCTGTATAGTCATAAACACTTTCCTTAATGCCAAGGACCCCTAATATAATGATATATCCCTTTCTAAAATACATAGGCACTATATTTATAATATATATTCAAATTCATACTGTGGTTAGGTCCTTTTTTCCATTTTATTTTATTTGTATCTGTTTTGTTTCTATTTCTTTAAATTGTTTCTTGTTGCTTTTGTTTTGTTTATTTAGTTTAGTCACTTTTCCTTTTCTGTGGACAAAGGTTGTTCTATGCTTTTGAGAGCTTTCATGCCCTAGGACATAGATGCATTCTTTAAACCAGTCTTTAACCAAACATGCTCACACAGCATAACCTTACATATTTGAAAACACCCCATGGCTCTATTTGACAGAGGGAATTAAAGGTGCAGTGTTATTCCCTGTCATTTTTACACCTGCAAACCGTTTTAAATGGTTTGTTAAAGTGACTTTTGTTGTGTCCATCCATAGTCATCGCCATTTTCCACCTCGCTTCTGGACCCGCTCGAGCACAAATGACAGACCGCTGTCTCCTGAACAATAATAAAGTATTTAAATTATACGGACTCTACCTATCCATTTTCCTCAAATCTAGGGCACTGCCTCAACTAAAACATCCATCATTTTCAGCTGGGGGCTGTTTGAAAGGAAAAGCTGTTTTTAATGACACCGCAATACCTGTTGCTTAATGAGTTTGTATTTTGGATTGCCTTTCTGTATTAGTGAAAGTAGGTTTCTAGGCCTCCCTTGAAGAATATGGCTTGTCTTTTAACATCAGAAATAGCTCGCAAGTTATATTTTGTAGGAGCCACCGTATGAAGGAGAGTTGAGAGTGCCGCAGGGTTGGTTCTACGTATGTCTCTAGCTCAGACTCGCAGCATTCCCTCACCATGTGTTTGGCAGTCTGCTTTTTTGGCTTCGTGCGTGCAGAGCTGTCCAGCAATCTTATTGATTCCTTTTCACAGGACTTTGAACAGGTAGTGAGGTCAGGCTGTCGATATTACTTGTTCAGGGCTGCATTTGTTTTGATCGCCCTCAGATGACTGCGAGAATTACGTAACTGACTCGGTTACTGAGTCGTGACCCTTGCATTGCCTCAGAACACGAACTCAGAGCTGCAGTCGATCTGGCACACATCAGTCAGAACCCATCAAAGAGCAGTTTTGCTGTTCATCTAGCTGAAACGTTTTATAGCAATGAAGTGGTTGTATCTTCCTTTTGACAGATTAAAAAGAAAAGACTTTTTTCCCTCCATTGTAATACCACAGATTTGTAGACAATAGCTTCATTAGGTGGTCTTTTTTTGCATTTCATTGCTTAATTGTCCATTTTTTTTGCTGTTTTCAAAGGTATGCTGCACATTATTACAGAGCAAAATGTTTGCACATACTCTGTTGAAAAATGGAAAGGTTTCTTTGGCTCATTTGCTTATTTGTGCCTCCAAAAAGCTCCCATGGGGATCACAAATATTACAAAACAAGAACATATGAACAACTGTCTCACATTAAGTTGTCAGTTTTTTAAGCACTTTAATTACATGCGTATATCATTTTAATACAATAAGAAGCTTTATATTTATATTTGCTGTGCCAACAAAAATTCGAACCTAGTTAAATGTTTTGCGACGTGTCAGAAATAATATATTTCTGTTTTATGAGATACCCTTCACAGTGGGAAAAAATATTATTATATTAGTAGTAGACTTTAGTGTTGTCACGGTACCAATTTCGGTACCAAAGCAAAACACAAAAACACTTATATATATATATATATTTATACTTTTATTTAATCAAACAGCGCAAACTATATTTCATAGCCTAGAACTGCTTTTCTGATGGACCGATTTGAAAGATACAAACATTAACCATACATTTGTTCTCTAACACACATATTTTGGCTACACAGGTCATTTAAAAGCCTCTAG
>JAUMHQ010000081.1:10044482-10062648 GCA_032361165.1 Enteromius paludinosus
CATGGGATAGGAAAGTGTTCATGGTATGCCTACTATAGAATTCGGCCGGAAGCAGTAGGTAATGCGGGTATTTCTTGCCTACTGAATTTCGGATACTATGAATTCGGACATACTACTCTCCTCGCATGCTGTTTTTCACGTACTTTATAGTAGGGAAGTAAGTGATTTCGGACGCAGCCTAGGTGACTGAGAGAGAGGGTGGAGCGTAACAACAGCAATGTCACATTGTGAAATAATGCATCATTTAAAGTCACAGTTATGAAAAGTATCTATTAAAGTATTAATAGAAAAATACTGTAAAGCTAGCTTGTGAGATACACTTTAAAGTCTCAAGCTTTCATAGGGATATTTTTTTTTATTATTTGTTTAATGTAAATATATAAATCACTGTAAAATAAGTATGGTGTGCAAAAATATTTATAATTGCATTTACATTTACAAGAAATGTAGCAGCAGCTGCATACATAAACAATAAAAACATTAAAAAATTACAAATGTGAGTTTTTTTTGAAGTCATAAAGTCATATTTACAAGAAATATCGACTGAACAATGTTACATTGTTAACAATGCAAATTCTTAATTGGCAATTATGGTTCTATAAAGAACATTTGACTCCGTAGATCCTTTCCATTGCTCATAAAGGTTCTTTGGATCAGAAAAAAGGTTTTTCTGGTTAATAAGGAAGGAACCAAAAATGGCTCTTCTATGGCATAGCTGTGACCTTTTTAGGTACTGTAAAGTTATCTTGAGATGTAAAGATGCTGACATATATAGAAATATCTTTAAAATAGAAAGAAAAAGAAAAAAACTAATAAAATGACTTTTTTTCATGTTATTATTTACTCAGGCTGTGGTCTTTTCCTTGCACTAGCATCATTTTTGGTTTATTTTGCTTGGCTGAGGTGCTTGTTTTGAGTCATAATTTAGTCAGTTGTCTCCGTTGTATTATATTCAACACCTTGCCATGGTGCCAAACATATCTTAGGGCTTTCGGAATAGAAGATATGCTTTATGTACTGGATCAACGCTTGATTAATGCGCCTGGATGCCACATTCACACCATCCTGACCTGCTCTACACCTGTCTGCACACTAAGTTGTTATACCTCAAGATGCATCTAACTAGGGCTTTTTGACACAGATGTTTCAACACTCTTGACTGCTCCCCACTTCCTCCTGGGCTTCATTTTCATATTACCAACAAGACAGAGTCAGGTTCAAGCATTTCTCCTGTATTGGTCACAATCAATGTTCAGCTAAAGTGTACATTTTAGCAACAACAGTATATATGATAACAATATTTGAAATAAACATAAATTGCAATTAATTCTTAGATTTTTCATATTTTTATACCAACATTAATTATGAATGACTAGCAGCAAAACAGAGCATAGTTTCAGATGCATGTCTCTGTGAAGCTATCATTTTGAACAGTCTCAAAATCATTCTCTGAAAATGGAAACACAAACACTTGAGGATAATTGCTAAAAACCATCAGCTTGAAAAAAAATGCTTCCGAGTTCAACCATCACCTTTGTGTCCCGGTCTCTAGAAAACCCTCGGGACACTGTGAGCTCCACAAACTGCAATTTAGGGTACGGGATGCCATTTAGGAAGCTATTTGTCTCTACAATCAGCACAAATTTTGTCGCATGCGAAGTCGCAGTAAAAATCTCAAGCTGCGAATGAGTGCTCCTTGTCCTCTAAACCCAGTCCTGCCTAGAGGGGTTCTCCTATTTATGCTTCACCATGTGCTTATCAGCCTAATGTTCTGCCTACCCAGTGTACATGAACGCCTGTATAACCCCTTTGTGAATGTGTTTATTTTTGTGCTTATATTTGTGCACATTGGATATTTTTGGTGCTTTGCACACAAGAGGTTATGAAAATGTGCATCAGGCATGTGCATCAGGAGGCTAGAAAAGCAGTTTTCTTCAAATGTACAGAAGAGCAAAATAATCAAACCAATACAATTATGAAATACAACTTCATTAATTTGTACAATACATTATTTTTCTGAAATAACATTGTCAAACTGTCAAGGTTCAAATTAATCTTTTTTGCTTTCATTGTGTGACATGAGAGATTTATTTAAATTTTTTAAATTACATTGAACTTTATATACATACTGTATATACAGTGCCCTCCAATTATATTGGCACCCTTGGTAAATCTGAGCAAAGGTTGTGAAAATAAATCTGCATTGTTTATCCTTTTGATCTTTCATTCAAAAAATCCACACAATTCTAACCTATCATTGAAGTAAAACAATTGAAAATGGGGAGAAATTCTTATGATGAAATAAATGTTTTTCTACAATACTTGTTGACCACAATTATTGGCACAAAAAATAGTCAAACAGCCCCTACATCCGCACATGTTGTTCAGGTGAGTTTAAGAAAAATTCTCAATTCAATCTCCAGCATGTTCAGTTGTCAGACAGGACTGGAACTACAAATATTGCCAATATTGGTGGAGGGCACTGTATATATATATAGTAATTTGTGGCGCAATAGAGGAAACATTACACTGACATAAAAATGTATTATAGCTTTGGTTGCTGATGGTGTTCCATATGAAATCATGGAAACATGGAAAGGAACTGTAACATGAATTTACACTTGACTAAAATGTAACACAGAAGTCCAATATGGTACTAATATATTCTAGAATATATATTACTTTTGCGGTTATGAAAGACTCTTGCTCTTTGTTCATGCATGCTTATTATGCAGACAGGTATTAAGCCTTTATTCAGTGCAAGGGACAAACCACAATATTGGACAATGAAATGACCTTTACTATAATAATGGAGGTGGATGAACCTTCAACCTCCTTTCAGATAATTGTTGAAACATACCATAAAAGACTCAAATTCTAATGAGTAAACGAGAATGAAATCTGTATGCGCAAAAGTGTTTCTCTTCCTGTGTGTGTGTGTAACCCTCTCCACACTCTGGTTTGTTTGCTTTTAAAGGTTATTTCTTACATTTGAACCACACTATCTATGCAAGTATAAATTAATGCATATATCCCTATATGAATCAATATTGCATAAGAAATATTGTATTGTGAGTTCAAGATCTATTGTTCAAATGGTTACTTGAAAGAAAGCAAGTTGTTTCTGAGAAGTTAACAAGGACGCAGACATTATGCAATGTTAATAAGCAAGAGTTGAATTAAAACATTTTAAAGATGTGTCTGTTTTAAACCTATCTGGTCTCATGGAATAAACATAACTGGGTGCACTTTTTAGAAAATACTTACCAACAAGTACATATCACTGCAGTTTCCAAAAGACATGAACACTAGGCAGTAAACCTCAGTGGATATTTCTCTTTGAAACTGTAGTGAAACCGGTGTTGCACAAAAAGTGCACAGAAGAACCAACACAGTCTCACGACCAAGTCGTACGTATTCGTACATATTCGTACAAGATGGCTAATTAGTGTTAATTCATGCAAATTCAAATAACCTAACTCTTTGTCTAAAACCCTGTGACAGGTATTAGGTGTAGGTCATTCATACAAATTCATATGTACTGGCAACTCGTAAAATACGTACAATTTACGAGTGAGGTCGTAGGAATTTGTACGAATTAGCCACCAAGTTGTTTTAAACACCGGTAAGTCACCGGTCATATAGTCACTAACATAGTCATCATGAATTATTCGAACGAAGAAGTCAAATGAATGATTCGGGGATTTATTTGTTAAGTAAACATGAAGGTCCACCCAAACCAAACTCACAGGAAAACTTAAATGCAAAAGGAATCACTGAATATTCCCGTTCAGAAAATGCACAAACTCTTTTGGCCGCAATCTTACACTTTAAACTTAAACTTTATTTTTCAGAGTGCAATTTCAAGGACCTAAATCATTGAAAGAACTAAATCAATTCTAGAGAATATGAGAACTATATGAAAATGGATCAATGTACTTTGACATTGCCTTGACTCTTCTGTACTTTTTTAACAATGTACAGATTGATTTTCTCTTTGAACAGACCAAAATAATGTGCATATCTCTTGGGGCAGTTTTTAAACCCAATAGAAATGTGAAGAGAAGTAATGTTCATTTCAATTTATGCTTCCCTTTATTCCTGTAATGGCGACTTCCCTTTTATGAGATTTTTGGAAATTAACTTTCTCTGCCCTCTCTGAATGAGGGCAAGAGGAGCGTTATACTGTACAGGAAATACGAATCAGAATGGAGGCTAGTATGCTACCTATACAATATTTTCAGTTTACAAAAGCACCCATTCTTATTGCAGGTAATCTTTCAATATTCTACCAGAAGATGGGAGTTCAAAAGTCTGTCATTCAAATTCTCAGCTGGCTGCGATTGCTCTCTAAGCAAGTTTGTGGTGCATATTATGCCTGTGGAGAGGGTTTAATAAGTTCTCCCGTTCTCTCCGGTGACAGGATGTCTATACCTGAGTGTGTTTGGGAAGGAAGGGTTGTGTGTTTGTTTATACATGGCAAGATTTAATGAGAGGAGACAGGGGAGAGCCGTATTCGTTGCAGTGTTGATGTGCCAGACAGCTCAGTTCCCTGTAGCAGGGAAATGGGGCCAGCTCGGGCCGGAGCTCAGATCTGTCTGTAACACCCTCTGAAGCTGAATTGAGCTTGACTTCTGCCACAGCACCCTCTCCTGTCTCCAGGTCTGGGTGGGTAGGAGAGACCTTGAGGTCACTATGAAATTAATTTCCCTTGCAGCATCAGTGCCGACACCTTCTTAATACAAAGCCTCAGTGAAATCAATTACTGCCATGCTAATGCTTAGAAAACATATTTTAATCAGGAGAGTACGCTGTATTTGTAATTGTGGCGATTATTCTGGGTGCGAATGTTGAGACCTGCTTGGGGCTTCATCATAATAGTGAAGTACAATGCAAAGCCCACCTCACGCCTTAGAGAATAAATTATAATGAAAGTAAGGTTATACAATTCATTTAAGAGTCAAAATTGTGAAAAAGTGCTGCAAATTGTTGCACATGGCCAAAGAAAAAACATAATTAATTAATTTACTTTCAGAACATTAGCCTAACCTAATCCCATTATGATAAGAGAATTTGTCAGCTTAATAACTGACACAATAGTTAAGTAATCAGTTTAGTGGAAATAAAAATAGACTATTTAAAAATATAAATAGCCTACAGTTTATTTAACCATTCACCCAATTCCCCATTCGGCTTTATTTTAAATCAATTTCAATTAAAGTACGTTCTCAAAGGCTAGCTGAGGGTCTCAGGATGTTATACGTAGGGTCACAAACTCTTTTTCAGCATGGTCAGTGATTTTATTATCTTTTTTTGAAGTGTGTGCCTGTGGAATGCTAAATAAACTGGCCATAAATAACTTATGTTTTCTAACCTATACCTCAAATTACCTTTCAAGCCTTCTTAGTTTAGACAGATCTGAACATTTGACTGGCCACACACAATATGGTAAGTTCAGCAATAGTGAAACATCAGATAAAGTGAGACAAATAGTTTCATGAAACATATACAGTAGTCTGAACTATTATTTTTGTGTTAAAGGAGATGCATCATTGAAATCTAACTTTTTTCATGTTTAAGTTTTACAATCGCATCCCTGGTGCATCTACCAAACCGGAAAATGTGAAAAAGAACCCAGAAAAAAATGAGCCACACAGACTTTGCAATTTCTTTCTGTTTACCTTCACAGACATAACTGACAGTTTTTGTAACTTGTGTTGTGTGTTTTTAATATAAACTAGGTTATTTGCCAGTTTAAGCACAGTAAGACATGAAAGAGAGCTTAGATTAGCACTCATGGGTGTGACAGCCTCTTTCTGTGCAGCTATATCGGAAATGTACATTAATATGGTTTAAAAGGCATGATACATGACTAAAAAAATTATAAAATAGTAGGGCCGGGACTTTAACGTGTTAATTTAGATTAATTAATTACACAAAAATAACTTAAAATTAAATTTTTTTTTACGCATTTTAATCACACTTACTTTTGCACCGCAGAACGTTTCTCACTGGATGTGTTTGGGCGGACCGATTATACTGGAGCATGTTCTGAATGTCCTTGAGAGATGCACCGATCCAAATCGGCCGATATGCGCGTTTTGTCAGCTGATGGCATTTACCGCTGATTACATGAACGCCTTTACTGACAAAACGCGCGAACACATCGGCCGATCTGGATCGGTGCATCCCTACTTAAAAGTATTGTGTTTTACTTAAAAAAAAACAGTTTACAGAAGGTCTACCTACCTATAGGGTTCCTGAATTTCTGAAATTTAAGCTACTATTTCTAAATATCCTATCGCTACACTTAATGGCAAGATTGCACTGGTCTGTTGGACTTGGTTGAACAAACATAAACAACATTTTGTTGCTTAAGCTTATTTATTCAGTCATTATTCAATGATATACTAAAAATCCATGAGAAAAAAACTTATTATTATTTATATGCAATTAAAATGCGATTAATTTCAATTAATTAATTACAAAGCCTCTAATTAATTAGATTTTTTTTTAATCCTGGCCCTATATAAAATATACATGTTAAGCAAAATCAAACAGACCAGTGTCTGAGGAACAAGCTGTATAGCCTTATTCTGTAAAAGGGTTTGCAGCTCATTTGCATTTAAAGAGACATGCACGTAAACAGTCTTTCTGGTTGCACTAAAAAAATAGGCATTTTCAATATGATGTAAGGGGTATTTGATCTGTGGGGTATTTGGTTTGCCAGTTCACAGACAAAGTGGACACCTGAGACATATATTATATTATAAAAAAGGGGGTTATAATAGGTCTCCTTTAAAAAAAAGAACATTGGAGATTCTTTGAAGTCAAGTCATTAATTATAATGAAATATGATTTAATTTATACATTACCCGAATTCCAAACGCATGTCTGCAAGATAAAGATCACTTGATCTGGAAAGCATCTGCAAACAACTGTAAGATGTCAGTTTTACATACATTCTATATAATAAACATTATATCTATATATATATTGCAGATGAGCACATTTTTTTTCCAGATCTAAATGCAGACCTAAAATAGACGTCTCTGTGATGTATGTGTGCTATCAGTCTTTAGCAGGATTTAGGAGGCATTATAGAAATTAGCACAGAGACAAGCCAGAAGAATTCACGTCGTTTTAAAATATTTTCTGTAGGTAGTTCTTGAGGTTTGTCTTACACAAACTGTAGATTTGCTAAAAAGAAACTATTTTAGACACACTGAAAACACCTTTAAAGCAACGATAGTCAGTATTTAGGAGTTTTATCGATTCGCTAGAACGCATGCTGTTGCTATGGTGACCTCCCCAGGTGATCTCGGGTCCGACTTGAGAACAACTGTGCACACAGCGTGAATATGCACTAACCAATTTGTAGTCTAATCTTTATGTTTACTGAAATTGTGTTTGAAATGCCAATCAAACAGTATGCATAATTAAAAATATCCAGTAGCCTATAATAACTTTTTTTGTTGTTTTAAATCCTTTCAAATCCCCAGGGAAATCTCCCCCCTCCCACCCGAGTAATTCGCCTTCTGCTTTAGATGAAATTACTAAATGTATCTTCCTAAAATATGCACGTTATATATGGATAGCTGCCCTACGTGATCACAGTTCAGACTGTCACGCGAGAGAGCGAGCGCGGGTGTTGTCGAGTGACGCGCGAGGGAATTAAGAGGTAGAAAGCGGAGTGGAGTGAAGCAGACACACACGGACACTCACACTTCACTCTCCAACTGGAATAGAAAACTGAGGATGCTGTGGTAGACACGTACTGATTAATAATTTTGAAACTTCTTCTTTTTCCGTTCATTTGAAAACGGTATTTAATTTCTGAAAAAGTAGAGGTGCCTTTTTAGGTAGGCTACAAATCACCCTGAATAACTTATTTCACCAAGACGAATGTCACCTTGCGAACAGGTGTCTTGTTGGATGACAGACCACTCATCTGTGTGGACAAGCGATTGAGAAGAGCTACGTACACTGAACTTGAAGATCGGATTTGAGAAATGATGGATGATAAGTCCATACGTTTATAAGTCACTGATATGTACAAACAGACTTGTTTCAAGGTCATTGGATTTCTTCTAACGCACTAAGCGATCGTTCCAGGAGAAGTATCAGGTAAGATTGAAAATTATTTTAATAAACTCATTAAGTAACTTGGCATTTTAAGGTATTATTACCTACCTTATTGAAAACGTATAATCCAGTGTTTTATTTGCAACTTCCAAAAGTCGTTTTATAGTGTACATGAGTTTATCATGATCAATCAATATCAAACTTGCCTTGTGATGATGCATTTGTTTTCATCCATAAATATTTTATTTATTTATTGCATTTGTGATATGAATCAAACTGTCTACACAGACGCTTATTAACCAGATTGACTGAATTTTATTTATTTATTTTAGATCGAACTTTAGTAGGCTACTATCAACTAAAGGAGGTTTTCCAGGTAAAAATTAACGGTCCCCTCCCCGGATCATAATGAATTGTCTGTGAGCCTCATTGTGCAGCAGGTAGCCGAGCGAATGCAGCAAACACACGCTTCCGCTCTTCAGTGATGAATGACAGCTCTCCAACATCTGAGAACATCATGTTTCACCAGCTGACTGCAGATGCTCTGAACGGTAGCTGTGACTACACCTACCTACCTACCACGTGTAACAATAGCACAGGTGAAGCGGCTTTGCGGCTGCCCACTTTTTCCGTGGCTGCAAAAGTGAGGGTGATAATTACCTTCACTCTTTGTGCAGTGTCAGCTGTGTGCAACCTCTCAGTCTTGTGGGCCGCCAGCACCAACAACAAGCGCAAATCGCATGTAAGAATTTTAATCATGAACCTCACCGTTGCCGACCTGCTAGTGACTTTTATCGTGATGCCAGTGGATGCAGCTTGGAACATCACGGTTCAGTGGTTGGCGGGGGATCTGGCTTGCAGATTGCTAATGTTTCTGAAGCTTGTGGCGATGTACTCCTGTGCGTTCGTGACTGTGGTCATAAGCCTGGACAGGCAGTCGGCCATTCTCAACCCTCTGGCCATCAATAAGGCTAAAAAGAAGAACAAAATAATGCTGAGCGTGGCCTGGGTGATGAGTGTTGTTCTCTCTGTCCCTCAGGTGAGGAGCTGCTTGAGTGATTTTTCATGTTTTTTTTTATTGTTGTGTCTTATCTCTGTATGCTGCATTACTTGAATTCACTAGAACCCCCAGAGTCTAGCATAACACCCGGAATCAAGTAGAGAGATCAAAATAAAAACGACAGGAGGTTTAGCGACTTGCCTTCCTGTGCTCAGACTTGAAGTTTTCATATTTGATCTAATTTTAAACCACAAATTTGTTCACTTTAAATGGAAATGTATTTGACAAGTGTGCCATACAGATTTTAAAATGAAAAATGAAAATCCTGCCATCATTTACTCTCCTCATGTCATTCCAGACAAGTTTAATTCACTTTCTTTAGTGAAATATAAAAGAAGTTATTTAACAGAATGTCAAGACTGCTCTTTTCTATTCAATGCATGAGTTCAATTCATCATCATTGACAATTCCATTTACATAATATGCCATTTCACACCATGATTAATGTCACTGATGTCTTACTACACATACATCACAATGCACCAAATTTGAATATGCACATAATGAATTTGACAAAGTTTAAACTAAAACATAAAAAAAGCTGTTTTTATGGTTACATTTCTTAACATTTTTGAACTTGATCATCTCAATCATCATTCAATTTCAGAATTCTGTATGGAAAAAAACAGCATGAACATTCTGCATACTATCTCCTTTTGCCTTTCACAGAAAAAGACAGTTATTACAGCTTTGTAACAACAATATCAGGATGAGTAAATGATGACAGAATTTTCATTTTTGAGTGTAAAGTTAAGGTAAAGGGTGCAAAGGGGATTAAAATATCCCTTTAATGTATTACTGTAAATTATATTCCCTTGCCAGATTGTCTTTGAGATCATATTGAAATCCTCAAGCTTTAAATCAGTGACTTATTTCGTATTCAGTATTCTCCAGACACCTGTTGTAAAATTAAAATCAGAGATAGAAAGTGTTGTAAAATTCATAGACGTTAGATTAGTTCAGCAATTACAGCACACGCTCTCATCAGCCCTTTAATTTCACCTCAGATTTAACATAATGACTGACATTTACTGAGACACATTACACACAAAGATAAATGATGTCGTTTGTAAGTCAATCAGATGTTTTTACATTTTGCATGTTTTCTTAAATAAGCCTCAAATGACCCTCAAACCAGATATTGGAGAAAACGCTCTGTGACCTTCAACCTTCAATATCTGAAATGATGAAGTTGAAAGCAACAGGAATTACTGGAGTGAATGTTAATAACGGCTTGATTCTCAATCAGAGGAGGTGTGCACATTTCAAAATACTCTGCAGTTGAAGTAATAAATGCAGAGACCTCTTTATTTGCTCCTCCTAATGAAGAAGATCGTTTTAAAATCAGTGTGCTTCCAAATTTAGAGGAGGCTGATGACGGGTCAGCCAGGTAAAATAATGATGGTATATTACAAGCTCCAAACTCCACAGTATAACACATTGAGATAGCAGATGTGGTTGAATGAGGTCATTTCAGGTACATATGGCAAAAGATATGAGGTCACGATGGGTTATAGGGGAAATTTTGTTGTCATTTGTTTATCCATTTGTTTTTGTCAATCATTTCTGAGGCATAAACAGACAGATGGCTTCAGTCAATGGTGACACCACTGGCTCTGCCAGTCTTCATTTGTCATAGTTTGAATATTTAGTCTGGCATCATAATATTTATAAAATGTTTTGCAAAAGACTGGGAACATTGAGCCTTTTGCTGTAGGGAATATATGCCACATCTCATTTGCACAGCTGACACTGTTCACTTGATTAGTTGGCTGTAGTGTAACATTTAGCATTTAACAGTCAGGGCAAAAAGTTTAGGGCAGAAAAGGCACAATTAGTCATTATAGTCATTACTAAGCTGTTTCATTAAAGAAACAGACTCATCTAGATTTTTGATGACCTCAGGGTGAATAAAGATAAAGCGAATTTTAAAGGTTTGTTTATATTAGGCGTTTGGAAGTTACGTATACAACAAAGTAGTTGTATTTGTAATATGCTGACTGATGAATTTTCTCAACAGATGTTCCTGTTTCACAATGTGACCATCACGGTGCCAGCCAATTTCACACAGTGCACCACTCGAGGGAGCTTTGTCAAACACTGGCAGGAGACCATCTACAATATGTTTACTTTCATTTGCCTCTTCCTGATACCTCTGGCCATCATGATCTGCTGTTACACAAGGATCTTGGTGGAGATCTCTCGAAGGATGACCAAAGGAAACAGTAGGTGGCATTTAATTTGAAACAAGCCTAATGTTACGTACTATATCTATATCTACCACTATATGAATCAGTGTGTTCTTTGAATAATAAACTTTGTTTTAATTACTAAAACGCACACTAGTGTTTTGGAATATTGTCCGATATTCTGCCAAAATTAAAGCTTGAGCATTTAAAAAAATACCCTGATTAATTATGCCTCCAGTCAAACTAGATATATCTTTCAGTGTGATTTAATATTACTAATTTAATAGTTTTGCCATTTTTTGATCAGTTCTACAGTATTATTTCTATAGTATGATTAATTCACCAATTTGACATCACTTTCAGGTCACTTTCTTCACTTAAAGGGGTCATGTGATGTTGCTAAAAATAACCTTATTTTGTGTATTTGGTGTAATGCAATGTGTTTACGCAGTTTAAGTTAAAAGAAATATATATTTCCACACACTGTATATTATTGTTGCTCCTCTATGCCCTTCCTTTCTGAAACGTGTAGATTTTTTTTAGCTCATCATTCTGGAAAGCGAGGTGTACGCTGATTGGCCAGCTATTAAGTATGTTATTATTGGCCAAATACCTCAAGCGTGTGATGGAAATGTTATGCCTCTGTGTTGGCGTTCCTAGAACGACAACAAAAATAATAAAACCCATTACAAATGAGGCATTTGTTGCATCCATAATATCAGACTATAATGACTCAGTACTGTCTTGTTACACGTCAAGTTGCATTGCGCTGCATAGACATAACATCATGTGTGCATTTGTGATTGGAGAAATGATTAACAACAAGCACTACTCTACACTGCTCAAAACTTTCAATAATCAGTGGCAAATTCCCTAAATATGAAAACATACTTACAGGCTGTGAGTCGGAAGTGCCAGACTGTCCTTTGCAAAGTTGGTATTGCCCCACTTTATAGAAATAGCCTCTGTGCACAGCCAGCATTGTAAGCTATTTTATCAGATTCGGGAATCAGTCCTCCATCAAATGCGCTGCACACATCTGAATATTTGGGTTGAACTGTTCTGATACAGTGTTGTGAATACTTAACCACTGATTTCTAGTTATGTACTCTTTTTGGAAGCCCAAACAAAGTAGTTTCACTTTCACAACAAAACACACAGTGTCTCCATGACATGGCGCTGGCAACAACACTACAGCAAGATAATAGCTTTGCCTTCTTTCTGTGCAAAAACATTTGGACTGTGTTATGCAAATCTTCCAACATAGTGATGTAGAGATGTGGGGACATGTTTAAATGAGGAAGGCATTTTTTAGGAAGGTGTGGTCGAGTCTTAATTTTTAGAAAGAATATCTCTTTGTGTTTGAGACTTTAGTGGATCTTTAGGGATCTTATGCACAAACAGCTTGTAAAACGAAGGAAAGGAAAGATGTGGCCAGGTATGGTTTCCCATACTAGGAATTTGTGCTCTGCGTTTCCCACATGGAAAGAATCTATATGAGGATATATGCACATATATGAAACCTATATGCAGTACATATGCACATATATGAAACCGATATGCAGTATATAAGCGCATATATGATAATATATATGCGCATATATGAAACCTATATGCAGTACATGTGCACATATATGAAAATATATATGCTGCATACATGCGTATATATGCCACATATAGGCACAATTGAGGTGCATATATGTGCATATACAGGCCATATAGGTCTCCTGCATTGCTTCTTTTAATTTTAATAATCTAAAATTAAAAGAAAAAGTCGTAGCCTAATGGATAGGGAGTTGGACTTATTACCCAAAGTTTGGGGGTTCAAGTCCCAGGCCTGGCAGGGATTGTAGGTGATGGAAAAAACCAGCTCCCTCTCCACCTTCAATACCATGACTGAGGTGAGACCCTTGAGCGCTTGGATGGGTTAAATATACAGTATATATATATATATATTTTTTTTATGTATTTTAATAATTTAATGAATATATAGGTAAACATATATGTGCATATATGCACACATATATACATGAATATATGTACCTATATAGGTACTTATATGTGTACATATATACATGCATACATGTACACATATATGTGCATATATGTACATATAATATAGGAAAACAGCCAATTTTATATATGTCACATATATGTATGCATATTTTAATAATATATAGGTAACCATATAGGTGAACATATATGTGCATATATGTACATATAATATAGGAAAACGGCCAATTTTATATATGTCACATATATTAAAAACCTATATTAAAACATATATGTTTATATTGTTTTTTTTCCATGTGGGTTAACCCATCCAAGTGCACACACACAGCAGTGAGCAGTGAACAACCACGCACACACACACACACACACACACCATGAACACAAAGCCAGAGCAGTGCTGGTTATTCACTCCCCCCACCCAAAATCCCAGCCAGACCTGGGACTGGAACCCACAACCTTCAGGTTACAAGTCCAACTCCCTATCCATTAAGCCAGGCACGACTCTGTGACCTCTAAATGAACGAACCCATGAGCTTTGAATGGCTTCATCTGGCAATCTAGAAGTCCAATGCGCTATCCATTGCGTAACACTCCAAAGAGAAAGGAAAACTTGAAATCACATCAAATGACCCCTTTAAAATAAAAATAAAAATATTTGAAACTATGAAAACGTTTCTCAGTGCTTTTTATATTTTATATTTTCACTTTTGAATTTCTAAAAAAATATTTTTTACAGTATCATCAAAGGAAGTCCACTTACGGCGTTCAAACAGCAACATCCCAAAGGCCCGTATGAGGACTTTGAAAATGAGCATAGTCATAGTGACCTCTTTCATAGTTTGCTGGACACCATACTACTTGCTGGGTCTCTGGTACTGGTTCCTTCCTGAGGATTTAGAAGAGACAGTTTCTCACTCACTCACTCACATACTGTTTATTTTTGGACTTTTTAATGCGATTCTGGATCCTATCACTTATGGCCTCTTCACCATCCATTTCCGCAAAGGACTGAAGCGTTACTGTCACAATGCGGTTGTACTCACAGAGTCAGAGAATAATTCCATCATGACGGGCTCATTGAAATGCTCACCATCCCCATTTCGCATGAAAAGAGTAACCCAGACCGGTCCGGGAGCTGACCCGGAGCAGAATGCAGTGAGTGGGGAAGATAAGAAGCCAGCTGACAGTGAAAACAAGGAATAGTGGCAACCCTACCAATCCAGCCTTGAAAGTGTCATTTGATTAAAGATACGCATGTGACAAGGCAGGCCTTGTACTGGCTGTCTAACTGCTCGCAAGAACAATGAGACAACAACACACTCTGGTCTGTTCTCCTCAACAGTGTTAGACAGATTCCAGTTGAGCCCAAGTGTGTCACATCTTTTGATTCATTCGCTGATGAGCTGCCTCAATTACTTAGTTATATTTATTACCCATCTATTTTCCTGATACAGGTGATTAAGTTTTGTAATCATTTGCTCTTAACTAAATACGCCGATCACACTGCAGATTAATTAGACCGTGTCTAATTGATGCTTTTGTTGAAAATGTCATTTACATCAAGGTTTTTTTTTAAGGGCATCGCTCTTGAATTGCTAAAGAAATTAGTTTCATCTACAAACAAACAAGATGTGTGGATTTAGCGTTTTGAAACATTACAAATGCAAATTCATGTACACTGGTTCTTGAATAATTGTCTTGTTTTAATTGGAAGTGTTTACCTTTTCTGGAACCCTTGAGATGCTATCGTTTATTGTCTTTTTTTTGGGGGGGATGGATTCAGAAACACTAAACATCCCGGGAGATATTGCATTGGAAGTCTGTGCTAGTGTTACTGGGCAGCCTGAACTCAGTAGAATCTGTATTTATGGTGTATTCACATACATTATTTTGTATGTTTGGATGTAGGCTGAAACGTACAATATGTATCGACAACATCTAATACGTGAACATGTTTATATATGCGTATACTTTTATTCAGGAAGGATGCATTAAAATGGGTCGAAATCACAGTAAACTTATTTATAATGTTGCAAATATTAAGCATAGAATCAGCAGCTGATTTCAGCATTAAGGATAAGAAGAAATGTTACTTGAACTCCAAATCAGCATAATGAGGCTTCAGAAACGTTCGGATCCATTTGCAAGCTTTATTAGAGTAAACAGGAAGTCCAGGGTCAAAAACACAGCAAACAGGGATATCCAAGGGCAACACAATCGAAGTCAGAGTTGAGGCAAGGGGTCAGAGGCAGGCAGATAGAATCGTAGTCGAATAAACAGTCCAAGATCAAGATCACAAGGCAAACCAGAATAATAGGCTCAGAGTAAAAACTGGAGTAATGGCTGCTGAAAATTTTGCAAAACTAAATCTAAAAAATAAAATAAAATATTTTAAAATACATATTTTTAATTGTAATAATATGCAATATTAGTTTTTACTGTATTTTTGATTAAATAAATGCAGCGTTGGTAAGCATAATAGACTACTTTTAAAAACAAGAAAAAAATCTCTTCAAAATTACAAAACAGCACCAGAAATCGCACAGGAAAGTATAGATATAGATAACGTAAATACAAATAAATATACCATCTACAGTAATTCAACATTTGACAAATCTAAAAGGACTTAGTATCTTATATATATATATATATACTTTGATAATGTACGTTTGACTGTCTATTCAAACAAACATAAATATATATGTGTGTGTGTTAGAAGCGCACTTTACATTATGAATACCAACAAATTAATGAAGTGACATTGCACTTCAACACCGTATCAAACAGCAAATTATTTAGCTTTAAAATGATATTTGATTGACAGCCCGCTCTCACGACAATTTGTACAGTACATGTTATACAAGGTGGCTAATTCATACAAATAAGTCACCTCGTAAAATACTTGCGAATTTGTTCGTGAGACTGTGTTGGGTTGACGCATGAGTAGCTCATGAATGTGTTTACATCATACTTCTCAGGGAAGGTGCTTCTTTTGTCACAGTGTATTGAAGTCCAACTGGAGACTGACAAACTGTAAAGCTTTCCTCATTTTAATGTCAGGTGAATACTATCATTTCTGTTGATGTGACGTTACGTGCTCTGACAGTGCTCTATAATCAGCAGAACCATGCTCATTGGTGTGTGCTCGAGTGTTTCTGAGAGAGTCACGTGACATCCACTAGTTCTTGTGTTTGCCGTGTCACTACAAGATGTACTTAGGCCTTAATGACCTAGATTTTCAACTTCAGTAAATGTAATAGCCCTGCGAGAAAGTGTACCGAAGAGGAAAATGAAAGGGGAGTGAGTCCTTTCTGTGAATATGTCATGGGTGAAGAGAATATGTATCGATACACTTGTGTATGTATGTACATACATAGTATCCGGCCATTACTGTAAGTGAACCGCGGCTGCACTTTAATGTTCTCAGACGGAAACATTAGTAGACACTGGTGCTACAACTGTGCCTGATGCAGTAGGGTTTAAAATGTATTAAGGTATTTTCTGCCTGATTTTCTCATTCTTGTTCTATCCATTATATCAATTTGCTGAAGAGAAGGATTAAGAGATTACATTGAGTAAAGACATTGCTGCATCATGATGTGAATATGATATGGTATTTAAATCTTAATCAAAATGAAATAAAACATTAATCTAACAAAGAGGTGACAGTGTTAAAACCTTATTTAAATGCATGACGCCAATGGGTTTATGAAAAAAGAAGAAAGATAAAGCTGTTCTTTTCTCTTGTGCATGATGATGATATTGTATTGTGTGTCCTTATGTTGTCTGTTCTGGGTTATGTGGAGAAGTAATAAACATATTATGTTCATTTAAAAAGGTTTGTATTTATTTATCCACAAATTGTTGTTGATTATTACTGATAAATATGTAAACAGTCTTATTTCAAACCATTCAAACATCATGACTTGTAATAAATTTGCAAACAACATTAATAGCGATTATGTTCCTGAGAATACATAAAACAAGCTAAGTGAAACCTAAACAGGTGAGAAGAAACCTACAACTGCAAAAACATACATTTGGTCACTTTTACTGTAATTACAATGTTCCTGCATAAAACCCCAAAAGCTGTGAAGACATCTGCAAAAACATGCATTTTTTATTTCATACATTTACATTTTTTTACAGTTTAAACACATTCACTGTTTTACAGTTTTTTCTAGGTTATTCAAGATGCTTTCTTTGCAGCATATTAGACATGGACTTTTTTGGCTGTAATGAGCTCTGCAGTTTCATGGCTCCTTCAAATCTCCCTCAAGTCACTAATTTTATCATCAAAATTCCGAATTTAACTGTTTTAAATAACTGTTGAACCAGCCCAGTCTCAACAGCAATTCGTACAGTACATATTAATTCGTACAAATTCTTTTTTCCTAAATCGTACATATTTTATGAGCCAATTCCTAACCCCACCCCTAAACCTACCCGCCACTGGGGTTTAGACAAATTGTACAAATTCCGTATGAATTGGTGTTGAGACTGTGTTGTGTTGAACACCTAATGGTTATTAATACGATTAGTATTTGGCTTGAGTATGTTATCAAACAGCTAATAACGTGTTGCTAATATTATACAAACCTTGCAGCTAATGATATGAAAAGTCCCACCCTGCAAAAACTACATTTTTGAGATTTTCGTTGGTCCAAAAAAATTTCGGCCCCACTTTATATTAAGTGTCCCTAATACCTGTGTACTTACATAGAAACTAGATGTGTATTTACAGTAGTATGTAACCACAGTGTAAGTACACATTGCTACATAGTATCTACAGCTGTAATATTTCTGTAACTACACACAT
>JAUMHQ010000081.1:10083810-10094254 GCA_032361165.1 Enteromius paludinosus
CTGAATTTCGGATACTATGAATTCGGACATACTACTCGCCTCGCATACTGTTATTCACGTACTATATAGTAGGGAAGTAAGCGATTTCGGACGCAGCGATGGACTTTCTTCCTTTCAGATTGCAGAGTATTTGCAGCGCTAGCTGAATAGATACTTCACAGGGCCTGCTCAAGTTTTCTTTGTCTAGATGTAGTTCTGTCTATGTTTTCCTAGTCTAGTCTAGTCTAGTCTATTGCTTGTAATTGAATTACCCCTCTTGTCGAGCCATATTGGATATTATTTGCTGATTGTTGGACCTTGTATGTTTTTTGGACTGCTTTTGTTTTGCCACTGCTATACCTGTTCGTAGTGTATACCTGTTTTTGACCAAGTCTTGGAATAAAATTCTGCAGATGGATTCACAGGTTTCCACTGATTACTCCGGACCGTAACAGAAGAGTCACGTGACACTAAAAACAGGAGTAATGATGCTGATAATTCTATTTTGCTTCAACAACAAGTAAAATGTTTAAATATATTAAAATTGAAATTATTTAAATTGTAATTTGTTTTAAATAGTAATAATATTTCACAGCAGTTTATTTTTTTATTTAATAAATGCAGTAGATGTAAATGCAGATGCAGGAAGTCCATGTTTAGAAATATATATTTGGGAATCAGATCAACTAGTGACCTTTTATGGAAAAGCACTGGATAACTGGGATTTTTGAACAGTTAAATCACTTTCTGAATCACAATTTTTTTTTTTTTTATCAAGAATGTCCACTTAAACACTAAGCTTTTAGTTCACACATTCCAGACCTCTGCAGATCCTGGAAAAGTCTTTATTGCACTTGTGAAAGTCAATATAAGATTGTCATAGTTTACACAGTGGCATTTCACTGTGACAATCTTATTCTGACATCGGTAATTCACTGTGCTTATTGACTTTTTTTCTTTTCTTTTTTTTTTCTTTTTTTTTTTGAAATACTTTATTCAACAATTGCACAATTTAAGCTAGGTAAGCTTAGTTTTACAATAAATAAACAATCACAAAAAAAAAAAAACAATTGCACAATTTACAAGAATGTTAATCTCCATTACAAAAATAACAAATTGCGCATTTTCCAACATTGCAAGTGTTTCTACATAAACAAATTATTCCCCCAGTTTCACAGACAAGGCTTAAGCTAGTCCCAGACTAAATTGCATGTTTGAGCTGTTTCAGATAAAAATATCTCGGTCTGACATATCTTAAAACATGTCAGTGTCATTGTTCTGTGTTAAGATGCACACCTGTAATATTTTCTTATAAGGCATTTTTGTAAAAGTTGCTTAAATATTTTAATTTAACTAATGCCTAGTCCTGGCTTAAGCTAAGCCCTGTTTGTGAAACCGGGCCATTGACTTATTGACTTTAAGACACCAGTTCAGTCTGTGTGACACGCTGCTGTCAATCAGCTACTGTGGGTGTGGCCTCTGTCAGTGTGCTTTAAGCAGTGTGTTCTTGGATCTTCTTTTTGGTGTCGTGTCAAACAGGAAACCAGAGTGTAAGAGTTACATCCTTGCATTCTCTATCTGTCCTTAGTCTAACTAGTTTGTCTCATGTTTTTTACATACACTTTTCTTATGTAAATTACTTATTTCATGACTTCATGCTTCCTTATGATAAACGTGTTTGGCATGCTGTCCAGGAGGCGAGCCGGGAGGTCAGCGAACACCGAGCCCTAGTTGTTTGAGCCCTAGCGAGGGCTGAGCTCTGCGTTCTGGCTCAAAATCCGCTCTGTAACAAGATGTGGAAGGGAAAGAAACAGGCTTATTTAAGGGGAGGGCTTATGGTTTTGATTGGACAACACAGAATTAGATTGATTAGGCCTTAATCAGAAATAATCTGCACCAAATCAACATATTAAAATGATTCTTCAGGATCATGTGAGAATGAAAATGTAAAAATTCAGCAGCTATCAATTCATCAAAGAAATAAATTATGTTTAAAATAGAACTTTTATTTTCAATTGTAATAATATTTCACAGTAACTTAAATATTCACTGTATTTTTTACCTTTTTAATGGTAGTGCATAAGCTTTTATTAACGTTATTTTGTCCTCCTTCAGCTTTATTCTAACACAATTAAGTGGTCAGATCTAATTGACACAGGAACTCCTCCTACTAGAAGTGTATGTTTTGATAACAACAACGTTTCCGGAGGAATCATCTCCTGCCACTCCCATCCAATCACAGCCTCCTCACCTACTATAAATAAACCCTTCAGTATCTCACTCTTTTGCAACGAAACGCTTCATTACAATCTAGAGAGCAAAATGTCAGACACTGACTATCACTGACTTCCGACTACCTTCACGAGGAGCCCGCTCCTATGCTCCAACCAAACCAAAGAGCTCAAGCCAGCCACCAAACTGCCTCCTTCAGCCATCCAACGAGCCACCGCTCCCGCTAGCCGCCAAGCTACTTCAGCTGCTCCAGCTGCTCATCAAGCCGCCGCTCACGCTAGCAATCAAGCCTCTGCTACAGCCGCTCAAGCCAGGCAGCAGACTGCCGTTTCAGCCAGCATGCAAGTCGGCGCCCTGCCTCAAACCAAACCAGAAGCCGCTGTGCCTAGCCGAGGCCGAAGGCCTACTAGACCTACCTGCTCACCTGGCAAGAGAGCCCGCTCCCACTCTCCACCACCTGCTAGACCAGCACCTCCTTCCCCGGCATCATTATATCTCTCCGCCAGACCCTTTCAGCTGCAAAGATCAGATTTTCCCGCAAGGCAAACAAGATTGAACTCTTGAACATTGTAAACACTTACCTCTGGGACGCTGCTCCACCGGAAACACCGTAACCCCGGAAACAGTCCCAGAAGTTGGCACCCACATCCACGCCAGCACCACCTTCAGCTCTCCGCCGCTCCGGACACCGCCGCAATTCATCTTCTCCCGATCCAGACACAGCCTCTCCTCCACCAACTTCTTCACACCAGCCAGTTGATCTTCACACTTCCACCAGTTGATTGATTAATTCCTTTTTGATGGGATGATGTGTGAGACATTGTTGCTGGTGTGAGGACAGATCAAAAACTTTAGTATTGTTTAAATAGTAAGTTGGAGGCTATTTAGCAGATGTGTGGAGTATAGTTGATATGGCTGACTTTGATTTGGATAGTTTCGTCGAACAATTAGATTCGTGTTGCAAGGATGATTTGTTTAGTCGCCGGACCTTTTAACATTCCAGTTAACAAACAGCAGTTAAAGCGAGACATTAAATCAGTATTGTACAGCATTCAGGGGAACTGGGTGTGTTGTTGTTGGCTGAAATTTCGCCTGGTGTTGACACTCGTTCTGGGGCAGGTAAGGGGGAAGTGAATCGAGCTGCTGCAGCGGAGGGTTGCGAAGCCAAAGCTGCTTTACTGCCCTTCGAGCCTTTCTCCCCAGCTGATTTTGAGTCTGGAGGCGATGCATGTCTCAAAGCGCGCCTAGCTAGACTTCAAAGGGAAGAGCGTGAGAGGGAAGCGGAAAGTCGCGACTTCGACTTGAAATTCTCTTGGAGGAATTTAAAAGTTGTTTTCCTGAATGCATCGTAGTTTACCTCTATGAACAAAAAGTAACCTCCTTGACTCCTTGAAGCGTCTGTTTTTGCTGATGAGTTCACATTGACTCGTAAAAGTGTTTTTTCTTCAGCCCGTACTGAGAAAGTTTCACCTAGTCACTTCACTTCATAAGATCAGTCATGCTTGAAAAGTAACCCTACAAAAGCTAAAGAGGATTGGGAGTGTTATTATTGTCACAAACCGGGACATGTTATTGCTGAGTGTCTTGAAACGCAAGCAACAAAGCATTAGTACTAAAAGTGTGGCTTTTGTGAAAACCATTGATGTTGCTAAAGTTGAGCGCTGTGATAAGTTTGATGCCAGCTATCAACCTTTTCTGATGGAAGGGTTGGTGTCTGTTGATAACAAGCTTACTAATCAGTTAAAAGTGACTTTGCATCGTGACACTGGTGCCATGCAGTCGTTCATAATGACTGACGCATTGCCTTGTCCTGAACAGACTTTTTGCGGTAGTCATGTGCTAGTCCGAGGTATTGAGATGAGCACAGTCAAAGTTCCTTTGCATGAGATTTATTTGAAATCAGACTTGTTCACTGGAGTAGTGAAAGTTGGGGTGAGGGACAGTTTACCTGTGGAAACCTGAATTTTAAAACACTTTTTTTGGCCTCATTTAAAGACAGATGTAGCAAAGTACTGTAGAACGTGTCAGACCTGTCAGTTTTCAGTTAAGCCGAACCAGACTATTCCGCGGGCTCCATTGGTTCCTATGCCAGTTTAATCAATACCTGTTAGCCGGTAATCAATACCTGTTGACGATAATGTGCACAGCAACGCGTTTTCCCGAAGCGATACCGCTTAGGAAAATCACAGCACCCGTAGTAATTAAAGCTATGATAAATGTATTTTAATTTTTTGGTCTTCCTCGAGTTGTACAGACTGACCAAGGTACAAATTTTATGTCAAACCTTTTTGCACAAATGTTAAAGACCTTGAAGATTTCTCAACGGACTTCGAGTCCATACCATCCTGAAAGCCAAGGAGTCTTGGAGAGATTCCATCAGACCTTAAAGGCTATGTTTCGTAAATACTGTCTGGATACGGGTAAAGATTTGGACGAGGGTACCCCTCTAGTCCTGTTTGCTGTTAGGGAAGCAGTACAAGATAGTTTGGGATTTAGCCCTGCAGATCTTGTATTTGGTCATTGTGTATGAGGTCCACGTAAGATGCTTAAAGAAGACATGTTATCTGTACAGACAATTGTTAAATCAAATGTGGTGGAGTATGTAAGCAAATTTTGAGAATGATTGCACAAGGCCTGTTCAGTGGCTAAAGATGCGTAATTAAATGCACAACTCACTATGAAGAGTCACTTTGATCGAAAATCAGTTTTGCGCGATTTCAGAGAAGGTGATCAAGTGCTGGTTTTATTGCCAGTGGTTGGTTCTGTTGTTTCTGCACATTTTTCGGGACCTTCTGTACAGATTACAGAAAGGTAAATGCCCTGACCGTACCTGACTGTTTTCCTTTGCTGCACATGGAGGATTGCGTAGATACCCTAGGTTCTACAAAATTCGTCAGTAAATTGGATCTGTTTACTGGCAAGTGCCTTTAACAGATCGTGCGTCACATTTCTGCATTTGTAACTCCAGATGATTTTATGCAATATTCTGTAATGGCCTTTGGCATGCGTAATGCGCCATCCACTTTTCAAAGACTCATTAACACCGGACTTGCAGGAGTTTCTAACTGTAACGCCTATTTAGATGACCTTGTGATCTACTCTACTGATTGGTCAGAACACAACCCTTCGAGAAGTGTTTGCTCGCCTTGAGAATGCTTCTCTAACGTTAAACCTTGCCAAATTCCAAATGCATATGGTCAAGCCACAATCACATATTTAGGCAGAGAAGTGGGTCAAGGTCAAGTGAGGCCTATAGAGGCAAAGGTAAGCGCTATTGTAAAGATTCCTGTGCCAGCTCCCCGAAAAGAACTCCGTAGATTCCTAGGGATGGCTGGTTACTATCGAAACTTTTGTAAAAATTGCTCTACTGTTGTCAGTCCGCTGACATCACTCCTCAGCCCTTCACGTGTGTTTCTGTGGTCTGATGAATGTCAGAATGCTTTCAAGAATATTAAAGCGCTATTATGTAGTGTTCCTGTTTTGGCAGCACCGGTGTATGACAAAGCCTTCAAGCTGGAGATTGATGCTAGTTCTGTTGGAGCTGGAGCAGTGCTCATTCAAGACGACATCCATGGTATTGATCACCCTGTGTGCTATTTTTCACGTAAGTTCAACAAAAGTCAGTTGAATTACTCGACTATCGAAAAGGAAACTTTAGCTTTACTTTTGGCAATACAGTATTTTGACGTCTATTTGAGTTCAAACAATCTGCCTATAAATGTATTCACTGATCACAACCCTTTAGTGTTCCTGTCCCGTATGCACAACCAAAACCAGAGCCTGATGCACTGGTCTCTGGTTGTTCAAGGGTACCACCTGAAGATCGAACATAAGAAAGGTTCCGAAAATATAATGGCTGATGCTTTGTCTAGAGTTTAAGAAGATGGTTGGAGTAACAATTGTTCAAAAACTATATGTTCTTTAATTTAATTCATATAGTTTTTTAGGGGGGGGAAGTGTTACGTTCCAGATGTGCTTTGTGTATATTTAGTTTTCTCATTTTTTTATATTCTGTTTTTCTTCTCACTTCCCCATTTCTGCATTATTTCTTCCTCATTCCTAGGTCTGTGTTTATTGGCTGACCAGACTGTCAGTCATTGTTATGACGTCATCATGGCTGCCAATCCGCTGATTTTCCAGCGGCTTGAGGCCTCGAGCTCAGAGTGTGTTTGTGCGCCACACCAGTGTACCTTGTGCTCCAACGCGGTCTGCAGTCAGTCTTGTGTACTACAACAGTATCTTTAAACGCTTAAAGTATCCTGATTCTCGAAGTAATGCCTTGTGCAGTGTAATTTGATTTCTTTATAGATTTTGTTTCTGGCTATTGACTTGTATTGAGTTTAGAGAGTGATAATTCTGCCCACCTGGAGTTTTAGTACTGTATGTCAAGTTTAAAGTTAAGAATGCACTTTCTGTGATTTCCGTGTATCTAGTTTGTTAACCATAAATGCTGTTTGTGACAATTCGAACAATGTCAACTGCCATGATTTGGTTTGTTTTGTTTCTTTGAGTTTAGTTTGTACGATGTTAGTTTAGGTTTGTGTGTGTCATGCCGCTTTTGTACTTGTGCTTTAGTTTAATTGAGTTTAGTTAGGACGTCATATACGCTGAAGATTTCGGTTTTCTTTTCCTTTTCTTTTAATTAGTTTAGAGGGTAGATGTAAGGCTGTTTTGTTTTATTCGTTTCTTTAATTTGGGGGACACTCCTTTTTCTTTTACTATTTGTAACAATGTGTTCCCTTTTCACTTAACGTGTACACTCATAACGCAATCCAGTAAACGCTTTAAACGTACCCCGGGTTATTGTCATCTTTTTGATCTGCTCACCCAGCTGTTGTCTCACTTAAATGTTACATTATCATCCCTTTTAAACATCAAACACGTAACCAGTCACCCAATGCCATCCACCAGCAGCCAGCCTTTCATTCAGCCTGAATCAGCCAGCAGGATCACCCCATCCCAACTCCAACAAGCTTTGGAGGATTACTTTTCCAACTGGCCAGCCGCACCCATCCCTCCTGCTAATCTACCATCCACTAGCAACCCTGGCCCTCCCGCACCACTCTTCCTGTCTCTTCCCAAGTCTCTCTCTCCAGCCTTAACCCTCTACAAACCTATGTTCCCAACGCCCTCTCTGTCAAGCCCTCCCTCCTCCCTTCCTCCTCCCGCTCACCTTTTTCCCTCTCAACAGCCCAAGGTCTTCCAGTGCCAACTAACGCTCTCGTTTCTGAACCCTCCCTCGTCTCACCTCTCCTTCACAGCCAATTTCTCTTAGGTAACAATATTGATCTTTACTCACTCCTCTCACCTTTTTCGCCCAGCCCCGCAGATCACCAGGTGGATTGCGGCAATTTCTCTCTCATCCTCAAAAAATCACTTTCCACCCCCTCTAGATCACTCACCTTCCCAGAATTCACCACCGCTTTCATCCGCTATACCGACATTATATGCTCTGTGTACCCCCACGAAACGACTACCTTGCCATCATTGCAGAGCTCGTGTCCTCCTATGGGGGTAAACACTTCTATACTTATCATAAGATGTTCTCCGCTAAGGCAGCCGCTAGGGTATCCCAGTGGAACCAGCATGTGTACTGGGGTGCCCTAGACCTAGATTTACACAATCACATATTCACCGGCTGCCGCAATTTCACCTGTGCGATCTGCAGGTCCACCACCCATTCTTCCTCTGCCTGTCCCCTCACGTCTCACCCTTCTCCTTCCTCTTCTGCTACTAGACCCAAATCCTCCAGCTATGTCCCCAAGATACCTTCCCTCTTCCAACAATCTTTCCCCCGCCCTGCCATCCCATTCAACCAAACTGCCAGAACTTTAATAGCCACAAATGCCTCAGGTCCTCTTGCCTTTTGCGGAACAGATGTCCCCTCCCAATCCCACATCTGCCCCAACCTCCAGTCTGCAATCACCGAACCCGACACAGAAGACTCTCTAATCAAAAAAGGATTAGATTCCACTTTCATGATCAGCCCTTTTTCCTCCCCGCCTTTTAGCACTTTCCGAGTCAGCCCAATCGGTGTTGCAACTCGGAAATACTCTGGGGAAAAAAGAGGCTCATCATCGACCTCTCCTCCCCGCACAACTCCCCTATACCCAGTATTAATAGCCTAATTCCCCTTGAGGAATTCTCCTTGCTCTCGTCGACATAACTTCCGCTTTCAAAAACATGCCCATCCACCCGGATTTCTGGAACTTTTCCGGCATTCAATGGCGGAACCAGTTTTATTTCGCTGTTCGCCTCACCTTCGAATGCAAAAGCAGAATTCCCATAGCCCATGAAAAAACCTTGGGCCCCAGCACCTGTGCCGAATTCCTAGGCATCAACCTCAACTCTCAGAAATTCGAGGCATCCCTCCCTAAAGAAAAATTAGACATGATCATTATCATCGCCACTAACTTCCTAGCCCAACCCCAGGGCACCAAAAGAGAACTCCTCTCTATCTTAGGGCATTTAAATTTTGCCATGCGCATTATTCCCCAGGGCTGTCCCTTCATTTCCCACCTGCTCACCTTAGCTTCCTCAGTCCCTTCCCTCGAAGACCCCATAACGCTATCAGACCCCTGCCTCCAAGAAATTCAGCTTAGGATTTCTTTCTTATCGCAATGGAACGGCCATTCCTTCTTTTATAAAGACTGCCTGTCCAACCCTGTCGATATCCAACTTTCCACTAACGCCGCCCCCTCCATAAGCTTCGCATAGTTGTAGCTGCCACTCCCACTCCCCCTCCATTATGTTTCTCCTCAGATGCCTCATCTGGATTTCCGCCAATTCATAATCACTGCTAAACATATCCCCGGAAAAAAACAATACCATAGCTGACTCCTTGTCCCATTTTCTCTTTCAGAAATTCAGGACTCTGGCGCCAGATGCCGACCCCCAGCCGACCCCAGTTCCTCCTTATTCGCAGCTAATATTCCCTTAAGCCATCCCCTAAGACCTCTTTTTGAACATGCTCAAAGCAGTAGCCCCGAGGACTCTGCAATCATACCTCACTGCTTGGAAGGTTTTCAAAACTTTCGATCTAAGCTACAACTTACCATTTCCGATTTTTCCCTGCTAACCATTACCTTATTTATTTCCTACCTTAATGCACTCCGTTTCCTCAAGACCAGCTCAATAAAAGGATATCTCAGCGGTATTAAATTTTTTCATAAACATTCAGCTCAACTTCCCCCGCAATTTCTAACGCCCAAACCAACCTCATCATCTAAGGCTTCCAAACAGGAAATCCCACCCGCCCTGACCAAAGGCTTCCCTTAACTCTGGAAATTCTAACCCATTGCATTTCTACCCTCCACCGAGGTTATTGGATTCCCCTTAAGACGCTATGTTCACCCTAGCATTCTTCGGCTTCCTAAGGGTTTCAGAATTCACTACGAATTCCACGTTTAACCCCGCCATCCACCCAACCATTTCCGATCTCACAGTCCAAAACCTTTTTCCTTTGTCCTTTTTCATTAAGCGCAGCAAAACCGACCATCTCATGAGAGGCCATCACATATATATTTTCAACTTGCAGTCCCCCACGCTCCCCTATCGAACCCTCCAAGCCTTCTTAGCCTTTAGAAGCTCGATCGCTTGTTCCCCCTTCGATCCTCTCTTTATTGATTAGCATAACCCGCCTCCAGGTTTTGGTTCCAAAAGCACTTAAAATCCGTTCTCACAAGATCAGGATTTTCCCCAAATAAATACTCATCCCATTCATTTAGTATCGGAGCCGCCACTTAAGCAGCAGAAAGAGGCCTCGCTCCATCCCAGATACAGACATTAGGACGCTGGCCCTCTGATGCGTTCAAAAACTACATCCACTCAGACCCAGCTACCCTTTTGCAATCCATGCAAGCCCTCTCTAGCCCAAAGCCTTAAGCCTCAAAAAAAGAAAAAATGCTCGCAACCCGCTTCCACAGAAGCAATCCTCCCTCCTCCTCTATCGAGGAACTCTTTTCAGCAGTAGCATCCCAATATAAAAAAAAAAATGCACGCAACCCGCTTCCGCAGAAGCAAGCTTCCCCCTTCTCTCAGAGGATCACTGTACAACCAACCCGCAACAGCAAACACCATAATGCAAACTAGGGATGTCCTGATCCGATCACATGAACGGAAATCGGGCCCGATCACGTGAATTTCAGACTCGATCAGAATCGGACGTTACCTCCCGATCAGGACTCAAATATATATGTATATATATTCTCATCATTTTTTAACACATCTATAG
>JAUMHQ010000081.1:10094354-10105342 GCA_032361165.1 Enteromius paludinosus
GGTATCGGCAGATACTCAAAATCAAATGACTCGGACTCGGACTCGAGGGCAAAAAAACCTGATCGGGACATCCCTAATGCAAACCTGCTTCCACAGAAGCAAGCCTCTTCCTCTTCTCAGAGGCTCACCTTACAACCAGCTCCCGCAGCAGCTTCCCTCAAAATTCCAACTGAACCGCAAAACCCGCTTCTGCAGAAGCAAGCCTCTGCCTCCTCTCAGAGGCACACCATACAACCAGCTCCCGCAGCAACATCCTATAAATTTCCAAAAGAACTTGCAAACCCGCTTCCGCAGAAGTAGCTTTCCTCCCCCGCAGGGGAACACCTAACAATTCCCGCAGCCGCATCCCAAAAAAAAACAAAAAAAACCTCTCTCTCAACCTGCTCACGCAGAAGCAAGCACCATTCTCCCGCTTTTTGTCTCTGCAGAGCCACCCATATCCCAACTCCCGCTTCAGAGGTAAACACCACCTCCGCAAATCCCTAAGCCGATTCCCCAGCATAACCCAAAGTCCCTACACAAGCCTATATTTTTAACTAACTGACTTATTTTGCCACGCTGTTCTAACCTATGTTTCTGCTTCTCCTACAGGTCGAGATTCCTACCATGCAGCCAAACTTATTTCCAACCTTTTTGGGGGGCAGCAGATTCAGGCAGCCGTCCTCACTTATTGATTCTTTGGGGGGCAGTCAGAGGCTGAGCTGGGCGCCGAACCCTTGCCCTCGCTAGGGCTCGGCCCACCAGTGTTCGGGGCCTGCCGCTCTACCGACTCGCTTCCCGGACAGCACGCCAAATCTGCTTCTTTTTGATTCTATCTAACTATTTATTAATAAGAAAGAGCGAACTCATGAAGAGCATGTTTTGATAATAACAAAGTTTCAAAAGGAGCGGTAATTCGAATTAATCACAGCTGTTCCTAATTTCCTAATCATCTCCTGCCACTCCCATTCAATCACAGCCTCCTGTAATCTCATAGCAATAAATTATCATTCTTTCTCATTCAAATTCTCTAAATAATTTCACAGTTGGAGTTAACACTTGGCTATGTGTCATTGCTCGAAATACCCTATAAAAACTGTTCAGTTATTTAGTAACACTCATTCAGATTTACAGGTTCATAAAGACCTGAACCGATTCCAGCCTCCAGAGCTTTAGTTTCTCATGCTGAATATCTATTCCCAGGTGCAGTTGATTTTTTAACCTAGTAGTCATGGAGATGTAATAAAAGCTATTTTAGATCCTATCCTTGATTGCTGTGTGTATACTTTACTAGATGAGATCAGAGAAAATATAATGAATCATTCAAAGTTCTCCATTTTTCTTCTGCCATATTGGTCTTGAATTCCTTGAAAAACAGCAGGCGAGTCTCACTGGAAGATCCACGAGTAGGAAAAACCCCACTGGTTGCTTCTAGGAAACATGGTCTGATATTGTAATTAGCCACAGACTGCTAGAAGTGAGAACAGTGGGTACAGAGATGTTGATTATTACATCACTGCACCCAGACTGCAGCTGGAAGTTGACGTTTCTGACACAACAAACCGCATAGAAGCGAGAGTACAGTTGCATAAATTCATATTTATTAATGACATTTAACTACCTTTACCTCAGTGATTAATTTTTTCTTCCAGCAATTCTGTTTTTTGCTTTGGAGTTGGTTTAAAAATACATTTTGGTCAAATGTTTGCAGCTTTGCACACATTTGGTTAGACTGTGCTAGGTCACTAAGTCACGTCTTACAGATGATCTTATCATTCTATGAATATCTGGGTTGTTTTGTCTGAAGAGTTTCTTTGTTTTCACTCTTGAGCTTATCTGAACAAGTGAGAGGGAGAGATATGTTG
Source organism: Enteromius paludinosus (assembly GCA_032361165.1). Classification (NCBI taxonomy): domain Eukaryota; kingdom Metazoa; phylum Chordata; class Actinopteri; order Cypriniformes; family Cyprinidae; genus Enteromius; species Enteromius paludinosus. The sequence goes on from JAUMHQ010000081.1 coordinate 10,096,199, forward strand.
ATGCTTGTGTCTGCGTGTTTCTTACTGCGTGAGTTTAACTGAGTGGAAAATCTGGAGTGGGAGATCTGTGATAGCACCGCACTGTTAACAGTTATGAGCCGAGGCCACACGTTTCTTCATGTTCTTAGAAGTAGATAAGGTACTGGTATCTGCCTGGCTACGGAAAATTGCACAGAACATTGTTTTGACCTTTTCATTTTCAATTTCTGTGACTGAACATTCCCATTTAGCCACTGTGCCATAAATCTTTGCATGGTTATTGGTTTATTTACTTATTTTGTGGTTGTTGTTTTGTGTTTTTTGTCTTGTTTTGTGTTTCCTTTCAGGTTTGTGCTTTATTTATGTTTCATTTTACTTTTGTGTTGATTTTTATTTTTCGTTTTTTGTGTTTTGTATTGCTTTGCCTTTTTTGGCTTGTTTGTTTATTTTGTTCTTTCTTGTTTTGTGTTTTATTTTAGTTTTGTTTTGTTTTCCAATATATCTGTACATCCGTTCTGAAGTTTTAATGGGATAACTCATCCAAAAACAAAAATTCTATCATCATTTACCCTAATGTTGTCCCAAACCTTTGTCTGTCTTTTTTCTGTGGAAAATATACACATATTTTGACATTTTTTTTGTCTGCTCAATGGATAACAATGAGGTCCGTATCATTTCAAAACTTCTCTGTTTACAGAAAACATTATATGAGTTAGGAGCTGCATGATGGTGAATAGATGACAGAATTTTCATTTTTGGGTGAACTATCCCTTTAATGAAGTAGATCTTAAGCTTTCACTGTAGTTCAAAACTCAGTCACTTAGACTTTAGAAGCAACAGAGGTCAGGGAATGTGACAAAGAGCTGTAATTGGCTATAGACAGACCCATCCCTACCTAATTAACCCCTGGCCTGGGACTGTTTGGGATCCCATAAAATAGCTAGACAAAAGGAGGAGACTCCAATAGGTCTGGCACCAAAGTTACTCTGCCCTCTAGCAGCTGGATATCTGTCCACACACAAGGAGATGTTGTGTGACTTGTGCCTCCCTGGTGCTGTTTTTCAGGACAAAGAGACAGGCCAACCACGTTCCAGTGAAAACAAAGCAAATATTCTGCAAGCTAGAGTGTTTATATGAGTGTGACTTGAATTTAGCTTTAAAGTGTTTAGTATGTTCTAATGCCCCATTCTCATTCTTGTGTTGTTGCCCAAACATCAAGAATACTAGATGTTTTTTTGTCTTCAGCTGGAAAGCTCGAGGGCATTTTTAATGCTTATACAGTCATGTGGATGAACAGTAATGCTTGAATGTCAAATTCCATCATTTCTGCTACCTTTGAGAGCCTTCACATGTGGAAAACTAAAGAATGGCTTTGTTTTCTTTCATAACAGATTCCTAGGCGATCTTCCAAGCCAGAAGGAGGATCCCAAAAGGCGGAAAACGATAGATCAAAAGAATGTTGCTCTCTGGTGCTGGAGACTAGTGTAGGAGACCACATGCACAGTCCCAGTGGCAGTCCTCAAAAGAAGCCCCTAAAGATTACAGAGGTCAAGGAGATTTCAGAGGAGACCCGTCAGCTGAAGAAGAAGGTTATGAAGCAGATTCCTATACAGCAGAAAGTAGTTCTTGGTGGCAGTAACAAGAAAGCATCCAACAGGTCCACAAGGAAGAGTCTGACAGATTGCACTCTGATCTCCTCATCGTCTTCTTATATTCGTACAGTTCAAAGCAGCAGAAATGCCTCTTCTACTGCAGAATGAGAATGGATGCGGGTTTCATTATATATCCTGCTGATCTGTCATGTTCATTTAAAGCATTAAGCGTAGCATTCCTAGGTCATGATTTCTAAAGTGCTGGCAGAGGTGCAATGCAAAACTCAACAATTAGTGACCTACAGTACATATACAGTAGTTATACATTTGAGGCTCTAGATGGTGTTTTTCCATTTCTTGTCCATAATAAAGCAAAATTATTAATTAAGTTAATTTGCTGCTGAAGAAACATCTCTTTTTATCACTGTTGAAAAAAGTTGTGCTGCTTAAGATTTTTGGGAAAACACACTTTGATGCACAAAAGGTTTACATTATAGGTAACATTATAAATGGCTTCACTATCACTATCTAATCCATTTAATGCATAGCTAAATAAAAACAATTCCTTTCAAAAACCCTACTGACCGCAAACCTTTGATCACTGGTATAGTTAGGGTGAGAAATGCTGATTTAGAAATTGTGGTGTGACTTAAATAAATGTAATAAATCTATTATTTGTGATCGATTATATAATAGTAACTGTAATTCCAGAGATGCAGTCTCATTCACGAAACAAGGCTACTTTTCAGTATTTTTTTTATTTTTATTATGTCAACAGTCACAGCACTTGGTGATCATACATTTTCCCAATAAAACATCCCTTGAAAAAACAGGATTTGAGATTTGATCATTACACGACAGGTTCATTAAAAACTGCACAGACTCCGCCAAAACGAAAACCAACCCATTAAGTACAGGAATAAATGAAATACTTCATAATCAGATTTTTAACCATGTCCCTGTCTATTGTATGTTTGATTAAATATTGTGTTAGTTGGAAAATTCCTCGATTTTTTTTTCCCCTTCAGTTCAATGATACAAGATTGACAATTACAGCAAAGTCATTACAACAATGGTTATTCGTGATTCGATTATTAATGGAATCAATATTAATATCACACTTAATTCGTCCAAAATGTTTACATGCATACACCTGATTGTGTTCTATGAATATGTATTAATATATATACATTTTTCTTTGTTTGTTTGGATTGTTGATAAATGAATACACATAAACTCTCAGCTGTACACAATGTATCCATTGCATTGGTTTCCCTTTAAACTAATCTGTAATCTTTCATCCACTATAGTTAACACACTTTAACAGCGTGATTTTGGTGTAACAATGTATTTAATACAAATACAGCATATTCATTTACTGATTGTAACATTGCAATGTACAGTGGCACTCAGGGGAAGTATTCCTTTGACTTATTATCTTTATAGCACAAGAATTATTAAACCGTGTGGTCTAGAAAACCAATACACTTTCTTAATAAAGCACTTAAACAGCCTCAGAAAAGAAAAACATTCTGTGCTGTTGTCTGAATGCACACAGACGTAATTATCAAACATACCGCAAAGCAGCCTTGAACTGATAACAGCTCCTAGAAATGATAATGCCAGGGTACTGTTGGAGCCTTTTGTATTTTATGTAGCATAAGACAATGTTGTCTTGCCTCAGCTTATATTTTAAGGCCACAGCGCATCAGCATTGAATCATAAAAGATTTCCACAGCCATCATCATCACAGCGTTTACCTTCTTCCAGTATTCATGATTATTTGCAGAAGCCCTGACATATTTCCTGTTGACAAGCAATAGTTGAAAATTTGTGGAAAATTCACTCACCCTCAGGCCAACCACAATGTAGACTGGAATTGGATCATTTACATTACATCATTTGCTCTACAGTGGACCCTCTGCAGTGAATGGGTGCCGTCAGAATAATATTTAAAACAGCTGATAACGTCACAATAATCCACAAGTAAACAACAAGACTGCAGCAATCAATTTTAATCTTGTGAAGTGAGTTTGTAATAAAAAAAATACATGATTAAGATATCATAAGGGGTAGTCCTCTATCCATAATAATGTTTCTAATATTACAAAGTAAAAGAGAAATGTTTAAAAGAAATAAATACAGTTTAGAAGCAAAAACAGTTGTTTATGTAGATTGCTTGTAAATTATTATATTTTAATCAGCTGGACTCTCATTTTGAAGGCACCCATTCACTGCAGAGGATCCACTGGTGAGCAAATGATGTAATGATAAATTTCCCCAAATCTTCTAAGATAAAGAACCAAACTCATCTGCATCTTGGATGGCCTAAGGGGCTGACTTTCCTTTCCGGCTGAACTTTTCCCTTTAAAGTAAGCAAAGGAGGTTGAATTACATATTTATCCTCAAACAATGGAATATTCACTCCACTTATGATTCATATAATCTGCTGCCACATAGCATCTTAAGCATTTTATTGACAACTGCCCCATGTCAACATGTCCTCAACAGAAGCCAACACCTCAGCAGACAAACCATTGCAGTCTCTTAGCTGCCCACATGGAAGATCCAGCTGTAGTCACATGAGAGATCCCAGACTCTCATGCAAGCAACAGCTCGTCCCCCTCAATGCATCTAAAATAGGTCACATCAGACCACATAAGCTTTGTTTCCAGAGCTCCAATCAGCTTCACAGTGAATCTGTTCGCCTGCGGGCAAACACTGCAGACATGCTCTTCACAATGCCCTTGATGCCTGCCAACTTTTTCACAGACACCCTGGACTCCCTGATGCGATCCACTAGCCCATGGAAAACCATGAGGACACTGTGGTAGTTCTCAGCAGCTGAGACCTCATAAAACTGACAGTCTGCAGAGAGCGCAAGCAGCCTGCCCTCTTCGCTGAGGACTGTTCGGCGATGGTGCAGGTCCCTCTTGTTTCCCACAATAACTATGGGCATCTTCTCAAAGCCCAGAATGTCCTTATTGGTTTTGATCATTTGAATGAGTCTGGAGACCGTGTTGAAACTGGCTCGGTCACAGATGCTATAGACCAGTACAAAGCCATCTGCCCACTGGACTTTCTTTTCGTACATCAAGGACTCAGAAGACAGGTCCTGCTGGAAAAACAAACATTAGGTATTTAGGTTAACATTCAGATGGCGTATATAATATGTGTTATTCACTAAACATAAGAAACTGCATAAAAACGTATACATGTATACATCAGAATTATTCATTTTTCTTATTCTGATTATGTTCCAGGAAGATATTTTGTACATTTCCTATCGTAAAAATATATCAAAACTTAATTTTTGATTTAAGAACTTCATTTGAATAACTTTTTCTTTAATTTAGATTTTGTTGTATCCTCAGATTCTGCCAAATATTATCTCTATCCTATCATAACAAACCATAATTGTTGGAAAGCTCATTTTTTCAGCTTTCAATTGATGTATAAATCTCAACAACAACAACAAAAAAATAGTTTTGTGCTCTAGGCTCACATACATAAAGATGAGTTAAACAGTTGACAGAAAGTTACGTTAACTGGTTATGAAACACTGAATCACCTGTGAATGTGATGCATCCCATATATTCAATGTTTGCTCTCGTCCATCCACAACAACATTGTGAGTGTAAAGGGACTCTGTAGAGAAACCAGCGTATTAGTTAATGAAATGTAAAATATTAAGAATAATATTTATAAACCAATCAGTAAAAAGTCAACATACCAATATCCCCATATTCCCCGATGAATCTACGAGTCAGGAATCGGACAATAAGTGCTAAAAAACAAAACAAAAAAAGACTTTGCAAAGTTTTGCAAATGGCAAAATGTTTTTAAGGTTACAAAAGATGACTGAAGAAGTAAGAAATGCATTTTATGGATTGCTACTCCCTATACCTGAACTTACCAGATTTTCCAACATTGTCTGTGCCGAGTACCAAAACGTTTGCATCCATTTTTTGTCCGTTTAGTCTAGTCATGTCCTTTACAGATGCTGCTGCTAGTGATGATCTGGCGCGTCTCCGCCGCAGTCAACAAAGTTGAGGAGAAGGCGGGGCTTCGTTCGACGTGCTCGCTCCCATGACGCTGACGTGCCTGCCCCGACGGTGAGTTTCATGAGCACATAACTCAAAGCAGTCACAACAAACATATGCATGACTGTGGGCTTCAAGGGCATAAACGGACTGCCTGTCAGGAACCGGCATTTAATTCCCAAAATGTGTTGAAAGGGGACTGTGAATACTTTATTTGTTGTCATCGTTTACAACAGTGTTTCCTAATCCTGTTCCTGGAGGGACACCGGCTCTGCACATTAGCCAGCTTTTTATAATCAAACAAACCTAAATCAACTCATCAGTTCGTTAGTAGAAACTCCAGGACCAGCAACATATTGGTCAGATAAGAGAGACAAATTTGTTTGCAAAGCACTGCTTTAATAAGGTTCAGACGCTGAATCTGTTTTCGACCACACGGTGGTGTGAGTAGGCTACTGAGGATTAGAAAATGTGTGCTTCTACTTCTAATATAAAAAAACGCCTGCTAGTTTTGTGTGTGTGTGTGTGTGTGTGTGTGTGTGTGTGTGTGTGTGTGTGTGTGTGTGTGTGTGTGTGTGTGTGTGTGTGTATGAACTATCCACCTTTTTCTTCAGTGCGGAAGTAAGTCTGTAGGTGAGGCTTCCGGTTAATAACAAGGAGAATAATAACGTGCAGGAAACGGTAAGACTGTTTGCACTACAAACCAGTGTGTTCATAATTAGGATAACACAATATAATAACATGATAAAACACGCCAATATTCAATATCAAGCAACTAAACGAATGGTTTTGTACAAATAGCTGGACGCTGATGACCCATAGAATTTAGAAGTATATTGTTGAAGTGTATGTTTTTTAGCTAATTATTTTATATCCATGTTGAAAAACAAACAAACAATAAAAACCAACACAGAGCTTCTAATCTTTTCCACTATAAAAACCCTTACAACATTACAACACATCAAGTATAAACCATTAACAAATAGTTCCCCTTTGGTGTGTTTTGGGACACTGGTCTATTCTGTCAGGAGTTAGTGGTTTTAACAAGCCAAAATGCATCAGATTATCAGTAGAGCCCCACAGGGATGATTACAGTTTCCAGTAAATCCAATCCAGTTCCCATTATAACCAGTAAAACCATTACAAATTCTGTGATGGTTTATAATGGGGGGGTTTTCCCAGCAAGAGTGTTTGTTTCAAAGCATCTTGTTCATTCATTTATAAATTATAATAATGTTTGTGTATTCTAAAAAAATATTTTAAATATAATCATTTGTAGATAGCTGGCTGCAGTGGAGTAGTTATAGTGTATACAAAGTGTGGAATGTATTAATGAACATTTACAGCAGTCATTTATCCCCGACATCTAAGTAAATGAAGATGCCGAAGATTAACGTTAAGTTTGGTTCTGTAGGAAGCCAGCCTCACCTACAGAAGCAGTGAGTATTATATCTTTTAATTAATCTTTGCAAATCGCCTTTCCTGATAATGTGCTAACGTTAATTAGCAAGTTTCACAATGAATACGGCTAAAAAGATCCTCTGAGAGTGACTCGGAAAAGAGGGGCGGAGTCAGCGGAGCTCGTGGAGATTTAAAGGGGAAGTACACAGAACAGTGAATTCAGAAGAGCTGTTTTTGACAGGGTAAAATTAGCATTTTTTACACTATCTTTGAGAAATTTTAAAGCAAACTATATTACAAACTTTCCATTAAGGCCCTAAAGAATCATATTAGCTTGTGGAAAATTGGCTTTCTATGACTCCTTTAAATGACTATAAAATGCATTGTCAATATCTGACCGCTAGGGTGCAGAATAATAGCAATAATAATATATCTGTCCATAACAGAAGTGGCATGGGGAAAAGTTTTGTCTGCACTTTTTAGGTTATTAGGTTTGTTAAAACAGTACCAGCTTTTAGGAGGAGATATGTGAGTGCGTCTCACATTTTATATATATATATATATATATATATATATATATATATATAGAATAGTTTTTAATGTGTACTTTTTTTCACCTGCCCTTCTGTGTATACAGACAATATATATACATAAATAATATCATGCAAAATCAAATAAAACTGATAATACTGGATATATATATATACACTCCATGATATTGCCACTCACAAACTAGAGCATAAACTCTATGGGCACCTTCATCAGTATGCATGCAGTTTAAATAAGATGGAAGTGCCCACCGTGTTTCAGTTCTGGGTTGTGTATGGCCATATCATGCAGTGTCCTCATTAAATATATGGGTGGCCTGGAGGAAGCAGCCCCTTATCATTTATGTACTGGTCCAAAGACAGTGGTGCCATTTTTTCTGACTGCAGCATTAAGAACAAGTTATTGTTTTGGTGGCTTGAGTCCTCAGCAATCCCTCAAGGAGCTGCTGAAAGCACACCTTTTGCACAAGCGCTTAATCACCCCACACTCTTAAACCATTATTTTTCTTCTCAGAATTTCTCCTCCTCTCTAGCTTGCTATGTTTAGTAAACCAGGCGTTGTATTTTACGGTTAGTGTTTGTTTTCTGATGAATTGCTCTGTTCCTGTACTATACCTTCAATCATACACTCACTTGACCATCTGCACGTCTCTGCCATCCTTAGTTGTTGTGCTCCCATGCCAGGCGGTAATACAACCTGATGGGATGCTTTAAATAGTGCTTGTGTAGAAAGGGGGTCCTCATAAACCTCTCCTTAAGCCACCCTGCTGTCCCCTGACTGAGCTGTTAGCTGTGTGATTCATTTCATCTGTGACTGTGTGAAGTTGTTTTTCTTTTTTTTTCACTAATAGAACTGGAGTCATGCAAGACCATTCATCAGTTCAGTTATATGCGAATCAGGCTTAGAAATTAGGTTTTTATTAAGGGGTGCTATTTGCTCCCTTTGATTTCTGGGAAAACAAATTTTTTTTGTCTTTTGTAAGAGCAATTGGTAACGCTTTAGATTACAACCCACAATACGCCGATTTCATGCAGCCGCCATATTGAATTTGAAAGCGAGGCTCCGGTGGTAACAAACCGGAAGTAACGGTAAACCACCAACCTGGATCTGCTGCTACCGTGATTTATGAGCCTAGTGGAACAAGGGGGGCATGTCTGCTGCTGCTGTGGTTGGCATCTGAGGCATGTCGAAACCAGTCAGTTGTTTTTTTGATGCACAGCAATTGGATAGAGGTCCAGATCACCCATGTTAAAGGTAAGGTTTAGGTGAACGTTACATTAGACAAACAATTGAAGGAATTGCCCTTTAGTTATAAAATACTTACAGTATAATTTTGCAGGTTATTACCCCCTTATTCCCCAAACATTGCATGTTGTTCCCTTATATCTATGAGTAGTTGCTGTAGAGCTACTCTATAGCTACAACATAGGTACGCTATAAATTCAATTCAATTCAATTCAAATTTATTTGTATAGCGCTTTTCATGATACATATCATTGCAACGCAGCTTTACACCAAAGTAATGTTGTACAGTATATGTAGTAGTAGTTTGTACATATGGCATAGATTTGAGGTAAAGA
>JAUMHQ010000081.1:10122881-10137525 GCA_032361165.1 Enteromius paludinosus
ATACCTTCTATGTACATATCAGAGAACAATTTAAAATATTCTCTCAAAGCATTCTATGGCACCTTTAAAGGTGCATTTTCACGACAATCATGTATTAAAACACAGAAAAAATTTTCTTCCATTTTTGAACAGATTTGTCTACGGACGAAAACAATCCTCGTTTACAAAAAATGGCTACAAACTCGGCATTGTGCATGCCAGACCAGTAGGTGGCATTGTCTCTTTGTAAACAAACTCTGTGTGCTTTCACTAAAGACTAAACCAAAGAACAAACATATGCATGATGTCACCTTTTTCACAAATTCCTAGTTTACATGGAGGCTATAGATGTATTGTTTTCCAAAAACGGCATATTGAAACATGTTTTCAAAAGGTTTTGTTTTCATTACTATCTAATTGCTTATTAGCAAGCATTAACTGACTGTTTATTAGTACTTCCCTTTTGAAAAAAGCAGCGTATGCTAGTTAGGTATGTTTTGGGTGCTGGTTTAAGCTGATTAAAGCAGGTCCTTTGCTGGTCGTGTGCTGGTCTTAAGCTGGTATTGGACATTGCTTAAGAACATATTTGACATTATCGGTGCTCTTTACGCTTAGGGGAATGTGTGTGTATGCATAGTGATGCTTTCTAAAATGGCAGAAGACATAACGGTAGGAAAATGGTTAAGTAAATCCTATTATTTTTGTTTTCTTTGCACAAAAAAAGTATTCTCGTAGCATCCCAAAACTGAAGTTGAGCCACTGATGTGTATTTTGGAGACGCTGATGGCATCTACTAAACACTGGCATCTGGAGACATCACGTATGTGCATCCTCCAGGTGAAACTCCAGCCTGCTGGCATGGGTAATTATGTTGCACCACAGGCCAGATTTCCTCTGCACCTGACTGATGGCTGGCCAGTGTTTCCCAACATTTTTTTATTTCTTATTGCCATGCAAGCCTGCAATCAGTAAGGCCAATATGAGGTACAATGACAGTAAACCATCTATTTGTTCCTTTTATAAATTCTTCCCATTTGTAATGTCAAGTACCAGAACAGCATTATTGCTGCATCTATTTGAAAACTACAGTGCCACTTTTCATTATGAAGCACAAGACAGGCCATTTAATTAAATGTAAATTGATTTTAGCTGTGGGAGCCTGTGTTTCATTTGTGCTTACTAGTAAAATATAGGGCCACTGGTGTTGTCATAATATCATGCAGTTTGTGCACCATAAAGCACATTAGTGTAATGAGCAAGCCTTCGTTGCGCATGGAGAAGTCATTAAAGCCTGCTGACTGCCTTCACCATAATGTGTGCTGGCAATAGAGTGCCAAGATATGTACTAATGCATCCTGGAGAACTCTAATGCAATATGGAAACACTTCTTCTGAATTTGTTTGATATCCCGCAAATTCCTAGCTGTATAATAACTGATACATTTAAAGTTTTTATGAAAATGACAAAACTTACATGATTTTGTCAATAATTATATAGAAGTACTGTATATCTCAAAAAAAAAAAAGAAAAGAAAAAAATAATCTATAAAAATGCAATATGTTATCATAATATGTGCACATAATGTAGTTCCATGGGAGCAGAACCCGTAATGGAACATGTCAAGTATTTCTATCTGTTTGTATAAAGGGAGTTTCCATGCATGGAATGAGGAGTGGAAATAACTTCAGGAGAACAGGGAGTGTGTGTATCTGTTATTTTGGTCACTTGGTGTTCATTTTATGCATAATACATTCAACTTTTTGTTCCAACCCAAAGACGTTTGTAATAATAGCTTCTTTCATAAAAGTTCCTTTAAGGTACTTTAATTTCTTAGGAGACAGATTCAAATCGGTTTCAGATGTGTAGGGCTGATTGGATATTGTGCCTATAATTTAGCGAGCTGTACAGAGGAATGTTGTTGTTAAATTGTCTAATGAGTAAACTTTGTCTGGTCTGTTGATAATGCACTCTCAGAAATAAAGGCCTTTTCAAAAGGTACACTTTTGTACATAGGTTCAAATATGTACACTTTAAGTACTAATATGTACCTTTAAGGTACCAAAATGGACCCTTTAGGTATAAACATATACCTTTTGAAAAGGTACCAACCCAGTGACAGTTTTTTACCTTTATTTCTAAAAGCGTATAAGTGAAAGCAGTATTTCTAAGATATTAAATGTTCTTTTTTTTCCCCCTTAGAATTGTGTGTGGATAGTAAAGTTAACTTTTAGATGCTTTATTGTTTTATTAGCATTATTGTATGTAAATCATATACAAATGCATAATTCACAATCAATGCATTTATTTATTTATTTTTAAGTTCTTTAAACTAAAGTTTTACATCAAATTACTTTTATGGTAAGTCAGTCCACTTGATCGCCAGTTTGGTAACTGGTAACAATTACATTGTCATGTTTGCATCACATAACCAGCTGTAAATGTTTAGTTTTTCTGTTAAAAGTAAACTTGCTCAGTAGCTCACCTGGTACAGCATTGTAAAATGAAAACCATTTAAAAAACAGAATTCTTCATTAAATAATAAAATAAAATACAAGTAAAAAAAAAATTATGATAATTAATTCTCGACAGAAGCAAAAAGCACATTTATTCTTTTGTCTCAAAGTTTCTAAAATTCACATAAAAAATGCACAAGCCATATGGAGCATTGTCAGAGAGGTTTCTTGCACTGTGAATATGGTTTTCCCCTTCCCAGCAAGCCACTTTAATGCATGTTTTGCATCTACTAATGGATTCCAACATGTCAGGCCTTTGCCTGAAAAAGTGATTTACAATTTTTCCATGATGCACTTGACTCATGTGCATGAAGGAACTGCACTGCAAGTGTTTCCATTTCTAATCTATTTACGTAAAAGCATGTTTTTTAAGTTCTCAAGGTTTTTTTATATACATTTTTGTGTCCTATCAGGTTAGACCCCCAGAGTGATTGTACAACATTTTGTAAGACACATCTGGCTTGCAAGGATCTTTTCTGAGGTCATCATCAATGATTTCACAATTGAGAGCGAAATCCCAGGAAACCCACTCACATCTCAGAGGTAACATCAGCAGCCCAACAAGCAAAACACTAAATAAATATGTTCTAACTTGGTTCTGTCCTAAGTAGATACTGTTTAAGATGAAAGGAATGATCGCAGACATTCATTTCCCCAACTGCTCCATTCACATTAGTGCTGAAATATTGACCTCTTGGGAAACATAATAAAAGTCAAATACCGTTGCTTTGCTCTGCACACAGTCTGTCTATATATATATATTTGAAATATATTTACTAAACGGCCAAACAGTGTGCATGTACTATTTTACTTTTTACATAATGAAAGGAATAAAATTATATTTTACTTTTTAAAACATATAAAGATGTTACAAATATGCTAAATATTTTTATAAATATATATATAATAAATATAATATTTTGTCTATTTATGTGCACTTCCACCACTCTTCTTTTATTATAGTTTATTTTAGCACTTTTGTCATTTTTATACTTTGTTTTAAAAACTGTATGACATGTTTGATTAGTTTTTATTGCAGTATTGTTTTATTTATTTCATCTAATGTTTTATTTTATTTATTTCATTTTAGTTAGTGATAGTGACCCTGCTTAATGAGCTTACACAGTTGGATTCAGTAACTATTCATCTACTTACCAATAATTCTCTCAGTTGTCTAAACAACACACCCATGTACTGTATGCTAAAGAAAGGACGTGACATATGGCCAGGTATGATTTCCCATACTTGGAATTTGTGCTCTGCATTCAACCCATCCAAGTGCGAACACACACAACAGTGAGAAGTGATCACACACACACCCAGAGCAGTTGGGGGAATGGTGTCTTGCTTAAAGGTCTCACCTCAGTCGTGGTATAGAAGGTGGAGAGAGCGCAGGTTATTCACTCCTACCTACAATCCCTGCCGGATCTGGGACTTGAACCCACAACCTTTGGGTTACAGGTCCGAATCTCTATCCGTTAGACCACAACCCATGAGTAATGCCTACACAGGAAATGATAGATGGCTGATGCATAAGCACCAAACACAGATTGTAACTTCTTGTAACTGCCTTCTTGACAGCTGCTGTAACATGTTTGCTATGGTAACCAAACACAGCAGTGTGTCATCAGGCCAATGTGCAGCAGCTCTCAGTGTCAGTGTGACAAGAGTCGGCCTCTACCATATACTGTAACTGCACCTAGCGTGAGTCAAAATTTCACACTCTTCATCCTCAAAACTCTGACCAGAACAGTGTGTTAGCACTGTAACCACAACTGCCATTCTGCTGTTCAAAGTCTTGAAACTAGAAGTTTTTCAGCAGATGGATCTCAAAGAGACAAATAACACTCATTCAGAACTCAATTTGTGAGGCATATCTGCTGCAGTAATATAATATGAAATGATCACACTTGCCAGCGATTCATCAAAAACAAAAAGCTAGTCCGTAAAAACTTCAGCTGTTGAGATAAGCAAGCTGTTAAGCAAGTTATGTCAGCTTGCAAGAGTCTTTAAATGCTGTCTGATAATAATTTAGCATTACAAAATTCTCAAACTCATGTGCTGTATGTTATGAAATTTTGTACTGCATCACCTGCTCCAAGGAAGACTGGATATTGATTCACAAAAACGGACTTTGGCGTGTATATGACACGCACGTGTTTTGCGTGCATATAGTACGCAGTTTTCGTGTACATACGCATCTGCCCCACAACCGTACCCATCACGTAGCATATACACACTAAAGTTTTTATTTGATGTACTTTTTATACACACTCTTGTGTGTGATCGGGTAGGAAGGAATGGTCCTTGTTTGTTGTTGTGTACCAGTATTTTGCTGCTGTTTTATTTTTATTAACAGTCAGTAATGTAGGCCCATTTGTTTATTTACACTGTACCATTTTTTTACTGTAATCTATTTACATTAGTACATGCAGACTAAGAGCAAGTTATTAATCTTAAAAATATTAAATAATCTTAATTAATCCAAACGTTAAATGTCGCGCAATTCATGATGAATTTACGCATCAAAACCTTACAAAAACAAAACACATTACTATTTTTTTTTTTTACTTAATTGTGTGCTATGGGCGTCAAAAGCCCTTAAATCCCATATTTCTGGGAAACACCCAGAAAACTACTGACAGAAACAATGTAAAACATGCAATTTTACCTGCCATACATGTGCTTGTACTATGAATACAGTTGTCAGTAAAGCATTCAGCATATGATGCCTGCCTCACAGCGCCTCTACCGAGGTGTGTGTCGTATACTGTACAAGACACGCTCACATAGGTATCAGTCATAATGACCGAGGCGGAGAATCAAGCCTGCGGACCAGAGCGATGGTGACGGAGTACGGGCAAACACTAACACAACGGGATCTCGGACAGTCTCAGAGGGAAACAAAGATGTTTGGAGTAAAAACCAGCGACGTTTTATTCTACGTTTCCGCGACAGAGCTCACAGGAGGAGAGTTTAGTTCGGCTTCATTCATCGGCGGAGTTTCAATGAAAACTCTACAACCTGTCACACGACACAGAGTCTGACTGTAAACAACAGTCAGTGCTACACAGCGATAAAGACACTTGATTTAGCGTTTATTATCAGTTTACAATAGTTTCTCGCTGGGTATTGCTCAGGATGCAGGTGAAAAAGCAGAGGAGCTCCGAAGACCCTCAGCGGGATGATATGAAGAAAAAGCCCTCATGTTTCTCAAATATTAAGATATTTTTAGTGGCGGAATGTGCTCTGATGTTGGCTCAGGGCACAGTGGGCGCATATTTGGTAAGTATAGCGATGCTTTCCTTTCGTTTTGGATTAGTTTTACACTTCAGGCTCTGGAAATGACTGTCTGTTCTTATTGAACTTGCTCAATTCATTTTAACCGTAACCTTCCTGTACTCGAGTGCAACGTAGTGCATGGCAAGAAACGTGACACGTATGTGAGTGACATAATCTTATAATGATCTTCAATCATTCATTCCGTATAACCATGCCCTAAGTTTAAAGAAAAAGAAAACAGACGAAGAGAAGGGAACATCACTGAGTGTTCGTGCTATAAAGCAGCTGCCTCAGCAAACATAAGCAGAGATTATAGCTGTCAGGCTCTGAGAAGAAACAAGTTGCATGGTAAGCTGTGGGTCAGTTGCTACATGTCCATGACAAACAACCTTAGTGAGTCATTTTAAATCCACATCAATAAACACGCCATTAAGCAACATCACTGTTGGAAGTGGACTTTATAACAGCACTGCAGCGGGCGATTACAAACCTGCTGATGTTCAGAGCGTTGGTGTGATATTTCTTTTATTCAACAGCTCTATGAAAAAGTAGGCGAATTTATTTAGTGAAGTGACTTGTGGCCAGGTATGGTGACCCATACTTGGAATTTGTGCTCTGCGTTTAAGCCATCCAAAGTGCACACACACACTGTGAACACACACCCGAAGCAGTTGGGGGATCGGTGCCTTGCGCCGTTTTTGGTGATATCTCTGTTACGTTTAGAAGTTATTGTCAAAAAATGCTATATCACATGATATAAAGGCCTATGATTGATATACATATATATTTCTCTAATTTTGAATATACACTGTACACAATTCAGCACAGCGGATTATTGCTTACATTACAAAAATAGCCTAATGGTTTTAATAAAAAGCAGTCTTATTATAATTTAGTGCCTGACAAAACAAGTGGTGCTATTTCACGTCCGCAAAAAATAATTACGGATGCAGATAACAGAATCCAGGATGACAACAATCTGTTTTATATTGTCTGATTATCTGAGAGACCCATCTCTTTAGTATTACGGGAAGCTAGAATCTTTTCCGTGCAAGATTTGTTTGCTTATTCTATTTGGACACAGCAGTGCTGCTTTGTAGTTGCCCCTGCTTTGTTTGTAATGTCCAGTGTCTAAAAGAAAATTCTCACATTGCTCGCTGTCAGTGAGTTGGACACCGCTCTATATAGCATCTTTGATAAGGAAGAGATTTGTCCAGCCATGTCCTCCATACCCGTGGGACGTCTCTGATGTCTGTGTGTGCTCAGACCATATTTGGAAAGGAAACAATCATTTGCTCTGTGCCAGAAAGCCACAATACATCATGGGAACAGTCTCAAAGGGGGTACACTTGCTGTGGACCTGATTTGTTCCCAGCTTATGGAAATTCTGATGTTTGGAAACCGAAGCAACACAACTTTGCCATTAAGGAAAAAAAACGTTGCGCGAACATGCAGAGATTGCCTAGATTTATTTAGACAGATAGACACAGTGTTAAACTAAACTTTTCCTCCCTGTGGTTTTTCCATAGACAAACCAGCCATCAGATTGCTCCAGACTATTTCCAAATATGTCTTACTAAAGCAAACATTCGTGCGAAACGGTAGAGGCTTGTATACTCACCCATTGGATATGTATGCTTGTTTTTTAATGTCTAGGGCTAGGCCATTAGTTTATTTATACACAATATCAATATTCTCTTTAACTTTATCAGCACACAGGTCATGTAGTAACATTTAATTCAATCTTCCGTGTAATTTCCGAAAAAATTGAAGTAGATTATCTCAGATGCAACCGTAATTGTCCATTTTGAGATGGAGTCTCCACCCTCCTTCTGAGACTGAGACTGACTCAATGGCTGGTTTCAGACATCATACTCATTCCTGGGCATTGTGTCAGCTTCCTATGTTTAGCCTCAGCCCTGAGCTTGACTCTGGGCAGTCTGGACTTCCCCTATGTGCTAAAAGAGCCAATGTCTTTTTTTAATCTCTTAAAAGCACTCACTACTCGTGCACATCTTCGTTTAGCTTCCAGTATGCATATATTTAAGGACTCTGACTGTGATGCAAAAATGCTGGGGCAGTGTTTGCAAATATCCTTCAGCAGATGTGTCACGTGACATATCCAAACAAATATATCTGGTTCATCTAACCTCATCTCTTTACTTTGTGCCTGCTCAGTTTGCCTACAAGCAGTAAGAAGAGTTGTTGGCTGTATATGTTGTATTTATGACCACCATATTGCTCCTGTGAGATTAGCTGTTTCAGTAAGATAAAAGCTAATACGTGACATTAAGCAGAGCTTCAGATGAAGCAGTCTCAAAATGTCAGTGTAAGTGATGTAAAATGATGCATTGGAGTCTTTCCGTAGTTAATATTCTTCTGTTAGGAACTTTCTGTTTTCTAAATTGCATTGGATTAATCGTCCATGCATACATTGCATTTAATTTTTACTTTTACTGGATAATTTATACAATTTATACATCAGAGAGCCACTATCCACTATCCACTTTACACGGGGAACTTCTGGGAGACTTGAAACGTCTGCCGTTAATGTTAACATTTATGCCAAGTCGCCACTAATAAAACAATGCATGGGAAACGGCTTTGGCGCGTTAGTTGCAGTGCACTATGCAACAAGCTTTTGTAAACAAGCTCAAACTAACTAGATAAGTAATGTTTTAATCGCTAGCATAGCAGATTCATGGAAATTGCATCTGTAATCAGCATTTTTCCCACAACTAATTTATTAACAAATCAGCATCAACTACATTAAAGAGAATCGCTTTATTTAAAGTGAATAAAATCCCCTACTTACTGGAGTTCAACAACAACTACTAATGTACAGAGACGCGGTCACATACCTGACTTGCAGGTGTAGCGAAACCACTGTGAGGAATGGGAGGGGGAGCTCAACTATTTTGAAATGCATTTTTTGCGTTTGTATTTCCACTTACACAATAATATTTTAGGTATACGTACATGTACATTTCACAATAGACAGTGCGATTTTTTTTTTTTTTTTTTCAATTATGATTTTAGGACATGTCCCCCCTGTCACTAAACTTCACAAAAACTGTAAACTGTTTCTTCAGATCTGACTGGTTAATCACAATGTTGCTCCAATGTTGTCACAATGTTGTCACATGTTGCACTTAGTAAAATCAGGTTGTTAGGCATGACTTAAAGCAGTGTATTAACAATACAGCTTGGTCTCTAGTACCTTATTGCTCTAGTACCTTATTGTACCTTATGGTAGATACCAACTACCTTTTTCAAGACAAGTAACAAAGCTTTAAAGATATCACACGGCAGCTTTACTGATGCAATATATGTCGTATATAAAACGTTAACCACATATCTTTTTTCACACACTGAATCAGTGACTTGTTTGACACGTCATGTTTATTTTGTGCGTTGTGTCAGTTCCTATGTTTAGCCCTAGCCCTGTGCTTTTTAAGTTTTGGAATATAACATAAAAATATCTTGAGCTTCTGCCAACCACTGACCTTATGCATTTAACCAAAAATACATTCAAAAGACCTACTGACTTCAGGACGATAGAACTCGAAGGGCTATAATCAAATACTAGTTTGTTTTCGGGTGTTGGCCTACAAAAAATACTTAATCTCTGCAGCTGTCTGTTCATCTGTATCCATTTTTGATATCTCAAAATCCATAAATAACTGATACATAGATCAAACTCCACATTCTACTTTCTTCTTTTTTGACTATCTGTTACACTCAGATATTCCTCGCATTAAAAAAATCAGTTGTTTGTTTTACTGTGACTTTTAAATATATATTTTTTAGGCTTCCAAAAATGAGTGCATATGATTTTTTGAAGATACTTTTTAAAAGTGCAAGTTAGGGATGTTCATTTTAATCGTTTAACCGTTAACCGATGGTTAACCGATTAATACAATCAGTTAAACATCATTTTATTTATTTATTTTAGTATTTTACCTAATTATTTTAAAAGGTTTGCTGCATTGTTAAAATACACCACTTATAGCCTATGCAAAAAAAAAAAAAAAAAGAGTCACATTTTATTGGCCACATTCACACAGCAGCAGAATCCAGTTGTCAGTCCTGTAGGCAGGCTGCTTGAGTCCTAATACAGTGAGTGACACCACGTTCTGTAACGGAAGTCACCTGGAAATGTTCAGGACTCATTCTCAGAGCACACGCGCTGTGTGAACGGAACAGGACTCGTCATACACTGCTAAAGAGAGACGCTCTGCAGCACAAACGCACATCTCACGTGTGTTACGTGTTTTTATGTGTGTTTTGGGTAACTTATATTAATGGAGAAATTAGCTGCGTGTCATCTGAAAGTTTTATTAGATCTCGTCAGTTTTGTGCGCGATGCAAATGCTTCACTCTCCACCCAAATTTATAAGCTGCTGTCGGTTAATGAAGATTTGATGAAAGATCCCCAGTGCAAGTCATTTCCTTAGAGGTGCTTTCATATGTCATTGCTCTATATTCTTTTAAACAATATTTTTTAAACAATTAGATTTTTTTTTCACTCTCTCTCTTATAGAGTTTACTAATGTAAATAGCTTGAAAGTACAACACTACAGAATAAAATCCATAAAAGAGGTTTGTGCCGCACCCAGAGTGATTTTCCATGCATCCACCCTCTTTTTGCTGCAACCATTGAAATTGCAAGTACTATGGTTGGTTGTTGTCATAATGATAAAGCAATGCTGAGTTTCTCTCATGTTGGAAATCAAACACAGATTGCTGGAGGATGCCTGCTAGCGCACATGTTCTAGGAACCATTTCACGCTTGAATGATACAGACTGGTTGTTCTGCACTCAGGAATTTGTCATCATGTTATGTAAGCTCAACTTGACTCAACAATAACATGATAGACATTTTTTGTTTCGTTGTTCAATAATTCATAGTCTTTCTAATAATATGGTTTCATGCTGAGGAATTAAAGGTGATGGGTGTGACTGTCGACAGAGATTTGGCATCAGTTGACACTGCTGGCATGTTGAATGTGTCTTGGCTTTACGTTGGCAGTCAATGTGCCTTATCGCTGTGCCACTGGCACTGATGTACGCAGAGACCCAGCTATTCAGGCAACAGGTTTCAGCAGGTTGGCAGAGACTCTGAGGCAGGCAGAAAGTGGAGGCAGATGGGGGATGTGGCCTGTCCTGTCCTTTCGTCATGCTTCCAGAACTAGTAGGCTGACACACATCTTTAGGGTTGGCAATTGAGCTGAGCCAGTGTGAATGGTACACAAGCACACAACACATAGATTCATTCAAGAGGACAAAGCTTGACTGGAATTATAAAGTCATCTTATTCTTTACTAATCATTTATATTACCCTGGATTCTTCAAGCATCAGATTTAGTTGCTCCAAGAATCTGTTTCCCAATATTTTGGTGCCCTTATTAGTACAGATTTGACTGGATTTTTTACTTTTAATAGAAATTAATGTTTTTATTCAGCAAATAAGCAATACATTTAAAAAAAAAAAAAAACATTAAAGATTCAATTTAAAATAAATGCTATTCTTTTGAACGTTTTTATTATTAACTTTTTATTTTTAACTTTTTTTTATTTTGATATTAATAACTATTCAGCCTGGCATCACAGCAATAAATAAAAAAATATAAATATATTCAAGTAGTAATATGTATTTCAAATTGAAATTGCACAATTAATATTTCACAATATTACTATATTTTTACTGTATTTTTTATCAAAGAAATGCCTTAAGTGTAAAAAAGCTTCACTTAAAACATTCAAAAAACATAATGTTTTCAGACTTGACTGTGTATACAGACACACAGTTGAGTTATTAATTTCTGACTGATTTTTAGTGCCATCAAAAAAATTATTATTACGAGAATAAAGTCAAAACTACGAGATTAAAGTCGAAATATAATAATTAGTATAGTGCACTTGTAAATGACCCGGATTGAGAGAAGGCCACCAGATATAGCACTGTAGCTCTCTTATTTAACCCTTATTAATAAACTACAAAGACATTTATGTGGGATTATTAGCAGAAATGATATCATGTGTAATATTCGCGGGACAATAAGCTTGGATAAAATATTTCATGTCTTCCATTGGATTCGTTATAGTGCGCTACCCAATAGCAGTAAGATTTGTCCCTTTAATAATTTTATAACAAGTCTCAGCTTTCAGTTTTATAGCGAAACACAAATGTGTCTTACAGTAATGTGTTGTTCAAGCTCACCCAGCAATCACAATAATCTGCTTTGTCTCTTTTGATATAAAACAGCTCATCGTCAGTTATTGCTATTTGATAATTATTATAATATTATTATAATAATAATTATATTCTATAATTTTATATTTTATATAATAATAATAATAATAATAATAATAATTATTATTATTATTATTATTATTATTAGATCAAAAGTTCAGCGCTTTAATAAATATCATATTCTTGATATTAAGCGGGTTCTTAGATCTCATCCCAGTAACATCAAGCTGCCGCTTGGACGCAACAATATTCACATATGCCTATATCTGGTGGCCTCCTCTCAATCCGGCTCATTCACAAGTGCACTATACTAAATATTATATTTCGACTTTAATCTCGTAGTTTTGTCGTAGTATTTCAACTTTCATTCTCGTTATATTATCACTTTATTCTCGTAGTTTCAACTTTAATCTTGTAATATTACGACTTTATTCTCGTCGTTTTAGATTTTTTTTTTTTTTTTTGGTGGCACTAAAACTCTGTCATATTAATTTGTGTCAAAGGTTAAATCATGTTTCCATGATTGTCACTAGATATTATAAGCTCTTAAATTAATGTTGCCAATGTTGGGATAACTTCTATTTATAGTAGATTTTAAGCCAGATGTTAAAATAGTTATGTACTTGCACATCGGACGTGTTGTTGGTAGCATAATAGTCTCTTATAGTTTAATAAATTTACATGAATTCATGCATTTAGACACACATACATTAACAGACCTTTAATAGTAAAGTCTTCCTGATAGAACAGTATTCAAAATTACGAAGAATGGTTATGTATGTTTTTATTATGGATGTCACATAACTTTTGGTATTCAAATAGTTTCGCCTGTATATACATGAACAGTGCTATGTTCCTTACAGTTTATCTAAGTCATATACCAACAGTTTAACAGTTAGAGAGTGAGAAGTGTTTTGCATGTTTCATATTACTAACTGAAACACAAGACACCTTTAAGTCAGGCTTCTAACAGACTGCATATGTGTAACGGGCAACAGCTCTGCATTAAATAGAGCAGTTTGCCAGACTGCCCAAGGTACTTTCCAATTAAATTGCGCCAGACTTAACTACAGGAAATTTAGTTAAAGCAAATAAAGTTATCAGACAGTCATGACAACAGCATCGATGCTCGGTTTAAAGCTTACAGTAAACTCATTACTCACAACAAGCATTTTAATATCTTCCTCTGCGCAGACTTTACAGTACAGATGATATGATAGCAGGAATTGTGCCTCTTCATACTGCACAGTTATATCAGTTGAACAGTGCTGTTCAGAAGTTCTGATGACATTAGAATCACCAGGATTCACAAAGAGGCATATAAAAATAACACTGGATAGAGTGGGAAAGCCATCATCAAATGCATGTACAGTTGATTCTATCCTTTTTGGACACATTCATTGACTTGCATTAAAAGCTATAAGCTCACATAGTGAGATAATAATTTGTGACTCATTTTTACATGACTAAAATAAATATTTGTCCAGATTAATATTGCTATTTCCGTATTCCATAGAGCTGTGTATGTAGCTAATCGGTAGAGTCCATGCATATTATCTTGTTTATCAAATCAGAATGACCAGTCTGTAGGACTCTTTAGTGCAGCATGGAGAGATTTGCAAAGACCCTTATGCAGAATCTGAGAGGGGACTGCTCTAGAGAAATAGGATTATAGTAAAGAGCGTGACTTCAATAACATGCTCTTTTCACTGCTATGCCATATCTGTGTTGCTCCATCTCAAAGCTGCTTCATTAAAGTCCCACGATTTCTCATCAAGACTGCCTAGTGGCATTTTTTCACTTTTAACAGCTATTGAATGTGTGACGAGTAGCATGTTGATGTTTTCACAGATTGAAAGGATTTGTCAAAATGGTTATTTTACTGGGTCATTAGTTCTCTTCTTTGACATGGGTTTATTGTCCTTTTATTCCACCCTTGTTAGAATAGATGTGTTTGGTTTGATTGGGGAATTGATTGCTTTAATCTGACATGCCATTTCCATCTTGCATTACTGTATGTAATTTTCTCACCTCGGGTTAAATAGTAGTGAAAGTGAAGACAGTTCCACTGCTGCTGCTCTTTGTTTATACTTGCTATAGTTCCACTTTAGTACGATCAATTATATATATATATATATATATCACATTCAAAATATAATATAGTATAATATAATGTAATATACATTTTTTACATAATATATGAGAGTTTACAGTGTATATTTATTATGTGTATATATAAATACAAACACTTGTATGTATATATTTTAGAAAAATATTTAATGTGTATATTTTTGAATATATTTAAATATATGTCTAAATAGATAAATATTATATTTATATAATATATTATATAATATAATATTCAAAATATAAGCTGTATGTGTGTGCTTTTATATGTACATAATAGGGCCGGGATTTAATTTAGATTAATTAATTACACAAAAATAACGTGTTACATTTTTTTTACGCATTTTAATCGCAATTATTTTTGCACCAAGTAACGTTTCTCACTGGATCAGCGGACCAATTATACTGGGGCACCAACTAGCGTTTCTAATGTTCTGAATGTACTTGAAAGTAGGGATGCACCGATCCAGATCGGCCGATATGTTTG
>JAUMHQ010000081.1:10159098-10181316 GCA_032361165.1 Enteromius paludinosus
AATTTAAACTTTCAATAAGTCATCCGTTTATTTAGATTGTGTTAAACAAGTGTAATTTAATCACAATAAACAAAGGTACGTACACTTGAAATGAGCCGTGTCTCAACTTTCCGCCATTTTTCAAATATGACACCTCCTCTCCAGGAGCCTCATGGGATAGGAAAGTGTCCATGGTATGCCTACTATAGAATTCGGCCGGAAGCAGTAGGTCATCTTGGTACTTCTCGCCTACTGAATTTCGAATGCTATGAATTCGGACATACTACTTGCCTCGCATGCTGTTTTTCGTGTACTATATAGTAGGGAAGTAAGCGGTTTCGGACGCAGCA
The DNA here is from genome assembly GCA_032361165.1 of Enteromius paludinosus. Lineage (NCBI taxonomy): Eukaryota > Metazoa > Chordata > Actinopteri > Cypriniformes > Cyprinidae > Enteromius > Enteromius paludinosus. Next base: position 10,159,428 of record JAUMHQ010000081.1, read on the forward strand.
AAAATATTCAGAGCGGTGGAACGTGAGGACCAGGATTGAGAACCGCTGCAGTACACACTTTGTACCACCAAAGCTGCATTTATTTGATTAAGTATAAAATAAAAAATTAACATTTAATATAACTGTTTTCTCTTTTAATGTAATTTACTCCTATGATGGCAAAGCTGATGTTCGGCATTATAACTCCAGTCTTCATTTAGTCCTGAGTCCTGACTTCATTCTAGTCTATAGTCTATGCCATGCTTCTATGCCCTGGAGGTCCAATGCACTGCAGAGTTTGGATCTAACCCTAATCAAACTCACCTGAGCAAGATAATCAGTGTATAAGGAACATTAGAAACTCACAAGTAGGTGAGTTTTTTTATCAGGGTTGGAGCCAAACTCTGCAGTGCATTGGACCTCCAAGGTAAGATTTGATGAAGCCTGGTCTATGCTGATTAGCTCATGAGACATTTTATTATTAATGTTAGTAACTTATATTAAGTAATGTTTTTTCTTTGATAGTTTCAAAGTTTAGAAGTTTATGTTTGTTCTTGAAAAATTTTATTTAATTTTATTTAATTTTCATGTTGATTTTCATTATCCTTTAATTTAATTTAATGTAATTAATTGAATTTTTTTATTTTTATTTTGAACATTCTTTAATAATGGAGTGCGTTTAATGGCATTATGTAATTGATATGGCTCTGTTGGAAATTGCATTGAACTTTTTCAGATAAGTTGACAAAATTACAGGCTAACTGGAAATTAAATTAGGAAACAATCGAGTATTCTACTCCTGTGCATTTTATTTTCTCACACACATCACACATTTACACATATGATGAAGTTGTAGGCTGATCTTCATTTAAAAAAAAAGCAATTTGTTGACAATTTATAAAGATGAAATGGGTCATAAAGGTCCCTGAAGTTGAGGAAACACCCATCTAATTCCATAAATGGCAATTACAGTGTGTTTGTCTTTACTGACACTTTTATGTCCAGAAAAAATGTCCATAAGCCATAATGTCTTGTTGTCCTAAGCAAAGATTATATTGCAATGCCCTAGTAAGATATTGTTAGCTAGCAATCTGTAATCGTGTCACTAAGCGCCTGCTCTTTAGATGTGTTTGCTTTCCTGCAGTGAGTTGTTACAGATGTGTATCTCTTGGAAAAAAGTTAAGAGAGAACAAATCCACAGATGCTGTCACAGTGACTGCTTGTTAAAATGAAATGTGGAAAGTGACCAGAAGGAAGCCATTCAGTGAACCTTCACAAGCTCTATGATGGTCTATAAACCAGAAAATACATTTCCCTTTTATTTTGAATGCCAACATTCATTCCTCGCTGTCACTTTGATAATATGAGGCAAGTCTATCAGATGCTGAAAAGCAGTGGACAGGTTCACTTCATCTGAATACAGCAAAATAAAAGACCTGTTGTGTTCCAGATCATGTTTTGAGGCAATTATCTCATGTCACAAGCTATAATTGCATAATCATATAATCATAATCATCACTGTGTTCATTTGTGTTTAGGTGGCTGACTCATAAATCTTTAAGCATCAAACAGCCTGGGTAGTCTAAAATAGAAATCCATGTTCTGCTAAATCCAGAATGTGTGTGTCAAGCAGGTTGTGAATTATATAATCTGAGAGATTGCTTATGCCCTTTTTTCGCCTCATGTTCCAGATGCCAGACAGAGTAAAGTTCTTAGAGACGGGGAATTTGGGAAAATTCCTCCCACGCCCTGGGAAAACCAAACAGTCCTAAACTACTTGGACAGAAATCAAAAGCCTCCTGGCCTTTAAATGTCCCTGCATAAGAAAAGATGTGTGCATTGGTATGTGCAATAATAAACCATAGGGAAAGCACATATTTGCATTGGGTTCGCCTTGAATTTGTTTGTTTTCACTGGGTTGATTTGACCAGTTTTGCTGTAACACGACTGTGGCTTTATTGCATAAAAGATTTTCTTTATTTAGATATGTGGGATTAGGTTTTTGGCATTTGAAATAATGTTTGAGATTAAGGCAATAATAATTTGAAACGTGCAATCTTCGTTTGTGTCAACATCCCTGCTTAGATTCAGACTGACAGGCCTCTGGTCAGTGGCGTGTAGCATTAGTCTGTGAGTGACAGATAGTTTGATGTATTTGTACAGCAGGGGAGAAAGGAAGAAAAGGGACGCATATATTTATCTGATCAGGATTTTATAACTGGATACTGGATCAAAAAAAAAAAAAAAGGTAAATGAAATGTTTTAAACTGCATAAAAGTGAACTGGAATTTGATTTGATTTGGGAAAGTCATATGAAAAAATTTATGATATTTTAATTTTCTTCTTAATTCATTAATTGATTGGTTGATGCTCAGCAGCATCTGTTCTTATTCACCTTATTATTTTGAAATGAGTGTCCAGGATATTTTTCTGTATTCTCATGGAATAACATACAATATTTTAATGATTAAAACATTCATGGATTGAAAACAATGAGGTGTTTTCATAAAAAGAATTTTACAAAAGTGATTACATTAAATGTAAGTCTAGTTGTCATGATCACCAGCTGGAGTGCCGATGAACTCCAAAAGAGTGCACTCCACCCTGGACTCCTCGACCGACCCACGCTTTCCCTCAGGATTATTCTTGTGTTTTGCCTCCACTATTCCTCTTTGCTTATGTCTGACCCTGCCTGAATGACCATGTTTTCCAATAAAGCTTTGCAATTGGATCCACGCACAGTCCCCAGTCCCCTTCATTACAGAAAACTTAGCCACAAAAGGATTCAACAGCTTTTCATGTGGACACTGGTCAGGTATGGACACCACTAGGATCTTATTCGCACTCAAGCAGGGTACACGATTGCTGGAGAATCATATTTGAGAATTTTTAGCCATTGCTAAACTACTATTCAGCACACATGACTGTATTGGCGGATGCGCCGGAGTGCATGCTTCAGCCACCGAAGATCCTCACAAGCCTAGTGAAGTCATTGCTGACCTTTACAAGCCAAGCCCAGTCAACGTCACTCCGCAGGAATCAAGTCAATCCACGGCTGTTCTTCACAAGTTAAGTACACTTTTCACCAATTCTCACGTCAAGATTTCAAAGATCTGCATATGTCAAGTCAAGTTCGCATCGCTGCTCTGCCAGAGCCACGCCCCATCTCATCTGATCACCCAGAGCCATGTGTAAATGCCCAATGTAACATATATGTAACATTAAAAATGTATAATTAGCGCCCAATGTCATATATATGTAACATTTCAGATCTTTCACAAGGAGGGGTTGAATAAAAAAAAACGTCCACTGACGTCGGTGCATGCAGCAGGCATTCCCAGAGTTTCAGCACGGGCCAGGTCTGAGACTGTCCCTTTATCCTCGGTGCTCCCTGTAATGGCGGTTGCCATCTTGAGCATGCTGGCCGTACATTGTGCTCCAGAGGCTACATCTGTCCACAGGTCTGTTCTAGTCACCTGCTCCCAACTTTACCCCAGAAATGATGGAGGTGCCGGTCAGTGATCCCTCAGAGGTTCCGCCAGTGACTGTATAACCCACTGGAGATGTCAGCTTATGCCGTAGATTCTTAGGAGGTTCCGCTGGTGGCTGCACAACCCCCAGGACTATTGGTTTGCGCCACTGAACTCTCATCATGGCTAGTCCCGGCCATGAAGGCCGATGAACTCTCGCCCTGCCCTGCCCTGCCACGGCCATGAGGGCCACCATAGTACCCATGCCTCGCCCTGCTGTGGCTAAGGAAGCTGCCCCGAGTCTTAGTCATGTCTCGTTACGGCCAACCCTCGTCTTGCCCTGTCACAGCCATAGGGCCTGCCGTATTGCAGCTATGGAGGCTGTTTCTGAGTCTTCATCCTGCCTTGTCTGTCCTGTCATGGCCACAGAGGCCGTCGTCAAATTTTCATTTTGCCCTGTCACGGCTATGGAGGCCGTCATTAACCTCTTTGTGTTCCAGTCCCGTCTGCTCCGCCCTGGAGGGCGTCTGTCCCGTCTGCTCTGCCTTGGCCCCCCTATGATCTCCCAGCTTGTACTGTCTCGCAGAGGCTGGTGTTAACTTCTCTGTGCTCTCTGTTCCAGTCCTCTTGATCCATCCTGGTGTCCTCCGACTCCGCCAGTTGCTCCACCCTGGAAGGCTTCTGTTCCGCCCGTTTCACCGTGGCTCTCAGCTTTGCCTGGATTGCTGTGGCCCCATGGGCCACTATCTCTGCTCCATTACCCAGGCCCATCACTACTACACTGCCTGTCATTGCTCTATGGCCCAGGCCCACCGCTGCTCTATGACTTTGTCTCTGTTCCCCTACATTGGCCTGGCCCTCCATCCCTCTCCCCATTTTGCATTCGTTTTTGACCTTCATTCATTAATTTGGCAGCATCCACCCCATTCATCATCTTTAAATGAAAATAAGTGGCTGTGACATATCTCAAAATTATTTGACTAAAAGTTATCCAGTTGTTGTCTGACATGGATACACTAAACATGGATACATTAAATTTAGATTCAATGATGCATGTGCCCTTGTCAGTCTTACTTAAAGAAGATATTGTCTGTCTTTGGTAAAAATATCATATTAAGCTTACCAGACACGCTGGCCATCTGCCATCAGTCAAGTGCATTTAAAAATATAATATTGGGGGTCATGTTTGCTAATAAGTGTCTAATTGGTTGAACTGATGGTGTTACATTGCAATAAGTTAGAAAACTGTATTACGAAACTCTTGATCTCCCCTACAGAAAAAACGAAAGCAATGCACATTCACTTTCTGAAACAGAAATGGAAGAACAGAAAGTGAAATTTCAGTCTGACAGCATGAATAAGTCCCTGACCTGACTTTATGTTTGCGTAATTCTTCCTTTCCTTCGCTGCGTAAATGTCTAGTCCAATCGCTTCAGTGTCACTGTGGATGTTTTTCACTGTCAGTCTTTCAGCAGGCTCTAAAGGGCACACATTACATACAGGAAAGCACTCATTCTTTTGCTCTCGTTTGCTTTCTTTTCATTTTTGACAGTCTGTGTGTCTAAAGCAGCCTGGTTTGTTAGGTCAGACTCTATGACACCTGAGAATTTGACTTTGTGTAATGCCACACAGATTTAAGATGGAATACAGTGCAGGGTTTTCTGCTAACTGAACGCTTTTGTAGCACTGAAGTACATTAGATGTAGCTCTGCAGTACAGTGTATGTGCATGCTAACCCATGCAATTTTGTGGGAGCATGTGTGTGTGTTTGTCGCATAAGCTCCGGTGGAATTACGTACACAGGTGGAGTTGCTTTGTAAGCTCACTCTGGATTATGACAGGTAAAAAGTCTCTTGCAGCAAGTTATAATCAACACAAAGCACTTGCCTGAAGCTCAACTACAATTTCTGTGTGTGCGTATGGAAACACATGGTTAAATCCAAATTATAGTATATATTAATTAATTATCTGTTTATGTTAAGGTTGCAATGACATTCACCTTTTATTGTCTGAATAAAGGTAAACATGAATTTAGGCCTCACAACATATTTTTTGGCTAATTATTTTGCCTTTCATTTTAAGATTTATTAATGGTTACATTTAAAAGTGTTATTCAATTTGTAGTGTTTTAATGATTAACCTTAAATGATACACATAATATTAATATTAATAAACCACATGTACTTACTAAAGAGTTAGGGTTTGGTTTAGGGTTACTTGCATGTAACTCTGCAATAATTTATTGCTACTATAATAGTAAGGACTGAGCTGGAGTAATAGCTACTAATTGTATCATATGCATATATATATATATATATATATATCACCAGAGAATGCAGATCTTCGGTTTAACAGCTATGCATTCCTAACAGGTTTAGCGATATCATAACTGTGAGAAGCCCATTATTTACTCACTCATTCAGTGTTGATTCCTTTGCTCTGTAGTGCTTTGTTTACTCTGCTCTTCACACATTTATCATTTCTGTCTCATGCTGAAAATAAGATTGAACTGATAACTGCTAAAGACCTGCTGAGATGTGTGAGGGTGGTATGTTGTGTGAAGGACAAAAACCTGCTTGTGATCAATTTTATAAAAATTGGCAATTGTTTTGGATATTGAATAAGAATATTGAATATCACTTGTTTTATTATCATTTAGTGCAATACTATGTCACGCAATACATCTCATGTGATAATTGAACACACCATTGTGTTTCTTGCTGTCATTTACACCTCATTAAAGTCATATAACACCTAATATGCTCTTAAAGCGACGACCAAAAAAAGAAAGGAAAATCACACGTTTAAAATATATTTGCTGTCAAAATTATGGTTGGAATTATTGACATGCTATTTTAGTTCTTAAACACTTGCTAAAGCAGTTTTTAACAGAGCTTTATTTTTTTCCGAATTAAATTAGAACGCATTGAATTTATTATAAAATATGAAAAGTAGTCACAATTCACCTAAGATTTAATCCTTTTATCAAGCTATTTTTTAAAGGGTTGTTTAGACACTTACAGTAGCTGATTCATGTGTAATTCCCAGTAAATGTCATTCTTTTTTGTCCTCTAAAGAGATATTTTATGCAATAAAAGGCTGCGGCATTATACCATTATGTCTTAGACAGCACTAAAAGTTGATGTTAAATCAGGCCACACACAAATGTTTTTCTTTGGTACCCAAACAAGACTTCCTGGAAGAAAGGGCAATTTCAAAGGTATTTAAGTGAATCATGGACCTTACCCAGCTTGGCATTTTAATGCTTGCTCTTTTCTGTAATGATGATTTAAGTCGTAAAGTTAAAAATGCTTACCACCAAATTTGTACTGTGCGGTAAATTTGACATAATTACCTGCACGTTGATGATTAGAGGAAAGGATGAAGGAAGTAGCCCGTTCCTCCAGTGACTACAGGCCCAGTTTTGTGTTCGTGAAAGATAGGAGGATTTTATTAACTCTATATATGTAACACGTCCCCATGAGAAATAAAAATTAAAGGACACTCAGGACAGACACAGTAGAAAGGCAGATAAGGAAAGAAAGAGTCAACACTTATTGACCTTTACATCATAAGATCAGCTCAGATCATGTTGGATTATGAGGCAAAATCATTTAGGACTTCAGTTTTGATTTTCTTATCAAAAGCATCTCAGTACAGTTAAATATGACGTTTGTTTAACAAGAAGCGATGCCTATCGATCACGAGAATCTTTCTGTTTGGTTTTTAAAGAAAGAAGCTGCATTCTTAAGAAGTTGGTGGAATTTTTTTTTTCTGTTCTCGCTGTGGTAGGGTCCTCAGCCCAAACCAGCTGTCACAATACTTTAAAGGTGATAAAGATTTCTGCTGCTTTTCTGAGGTTTCCTGTTCGGCAGTCAGTTCAGAAGCGTTGCTATGAGCAATCGGCATACATAGATGCAAACACACATGAAGTCTCTTAGGAAACACACAGTAAAAACAGTGCAGTGCCTTCCACTGGGCAGCACAACAGTTGGGATGGAAACTCTGAAGCTGTTTCTTGTGAATCCAACACCATGGTTTTACTGGTCTTTTCATGTGCAGTTTTTTCTTTTTCTTTTTTAGTGGCACAAAAAAAAAAACTATGAGAATAAAGTCGTAATAATATGAGAATAAAAATTGAAACTACGAGATTAAAGTCAAAATATAATATTAAGTATAGTGCACTTTAGGCATATTTGAATATTGTTGCGTCCGAGCGGCCACTTGATGTTACTGGGATGAGATCTAAGAACTCGCGGAAACCACTTAATATCAAGAATATGATATTTATTAAAAGAACTGGAACAACTTTTGATCTTAACATCAACTCACACACTCAGTCCACATTCCTTTAGGGGGCGCTGTCTCTTATTTAACCCTTTTTAATAAGCTACAAAGACATTTATGTGGGATTATTAGCAGAAATGATATCATGTGTAATATTCGCGGGACAATAAGCTTGGAAATAATATTTCATGTCTTCCATTGGATTCATTATAGTGCGCCACCCAATAGCAATAAAGTCCCTTTAGTAATTTTATAACAAGTCTCAGCTTTCAGGTTTATAGCGAAACACAAATGTGTCTTACAGTAATGTGTTGTTCAAGCTCTTTACTGATCAGATCTCTGTATTATATATATTCATCATTTGTACCACGCCAGACACCCAGCAATCACAATAATCTTCTGCTTTGTTTCTTTTGCTATAAAACAGCTCAGCTTTCAAATGAATGGGTTTTTCCTCTTTGTTTCAAGTGTAGAGCAAGATATACAAGTGAAGGAACACAATGAAATGATGGGAAAACAGGCTATAGAGTAATTCATAATGAAGTCTCATTGTAATTGGGAAAATGATTGACTTACACTGCCGCTTAAAACGTAAGTGATTTCAGCTGTCAGGCTTTAATGTATATGTCATGTTATAATATACATATTGTTTGTATTTCGCTAAAAAAACTGGCAGATTTTGAAAGCTGAGAATATCTCAGGTTGTGCTCCCAATCTAGGCTGACTTTAGTCTTGTAATATTTCAACTTTTATTCTCGTAACATTTCGACTTTTATTCTCGTAACATTTCGACTTTATTCTCGTAATATTTCGAGTTTTATTCTCGTAATATTTCGACTTCATTCTCGTAATATTTCGACTTTTATTCTCGTAATATTTCGACTTCATTCTCGTAATATTTCGACTTTTATTCTCGTAACATTTTGAGTTTTATTCTCGTAACATTTCGACTTTTATTCTTGTAATATTTTGACTTTTATTCTTGTAATATTTCGACTTTTATTCTTGTAATATTTCGACTTTATTCTCGTAATATTTCGACTTTTATTCTCGTAATATTTCGACTTTTATTCTCGTAATATTTCGACTTCATTCTCGTAATATTTTGACTTTTATTCTCGTAATATTTCGACTTCATTCTCGTAATATTTCGACTTCATTCTCGTAATATTTTGACTTTTATTCTTGTAATATTTTGACTTTTATTCTTGTAATATTACGACTTTAATCTCATAGTTTTAGATAAGATGTGTAAAACATTTCTGTGTATATTTCTTACATATTTCTCATTTCTATAACCATTTCTTACTATTAAATAAAGATTTTTGAAGAAACTATAATAGATTTCTTCTTTCAGAATGTTACTTTAAGGTTAAGGCCGTTTATTTGAAACAGATTAGTTTTTCCAAAATATCTTTACTGTCACTTTTGATTAATTTAGTGCATCCTTCACTCTTAAAAATAAAGGTGCTTCAAAAGGTTCTTCACAGCTATGCAATAGAAGAACCATTTTTGGTTCCACAAAGAACTATTTTTTCAAAGAACCAAGGTTTTAAGCCAGAGGTCAAAGGTTTTTTTTTAAGAACCATCTCTCTCTTAACTTTTTTATAATCTTCCGATTATAAAGGTTCTTTATGGAATCAGACAAAAAGGTTCTTATGGCATTATAATAGAATTTCTTTAAATTATTCCAAATATATATATATATATATATATATTATAACTTGTTATAAATAAATGTACTTGTTATATATATAAGTTGTATTAAAAAAAAAAAGAAAGAAAGAAACCTATGCAGCCCAAACTCTCTAACTGTCAAAACTAAAGGAAAACATTTCATAACTACCTGTTCCTATTCGTTTCATGGGAAACGAAGATGTTCTGCAAATCGAGAACAGACCTTGTGGTTGTGGTTTCTAACAGGACACGCGGTTTGCAGTGCGTACGTGTGAGTGCACTCCCTGAGATGGCCAGAAGCTCAGGAAGCAGACTCACAAACAAGCATTCATGCTCACATTTAAACTGCCGCTTTGATCTGAGGCATTGTAATGTAGGGACTGGTGAAAGTGACTCACTTTTTCCAGATAGACCCATTAATTGTTTGCTGGAGGACAGTGAGCCACATCTGTTGTGCTTCTACTTTATAAGTGGTTGAAGCGTCGGTCTGGCTCCGTGTGGTGTGAGGTCTCTTCCTCTGAGTCGACTGACCTTATAGTGTGTGGCTTCAGCTCCATCCATCTGACGCTGAAATGTAGCACCGCTACTCAGATATGACGTGTCACTATATGTGGGTTTGATTGTGGGTTGGGTGTGTGTCTGTTAAAGGCCCCTGCGTTGTAATGTGTGATCTGTGACATTTTCTCAGTGTAGAGCAAGGGTGGGCAACTCCTGTCCTGGAGGGCCGGTGTCCTGCAGAGTTTAGCTCCAACCCAAATCAAACACACCTGCCTGGAACATTCTAGTGATCTTGAAGACATTGAATAGCTTCTTCAGGTGTGTTTGATTAGGGCTGGAGCTAAATTCTGCAGGACACTGGCCCTGCATGAACAAAGTTGACCAGCCCAGGTGTAGAGAATTGTCTTGGTATTTGGCACATTAACTAGGAAGAATTGAAGAATTCCAGCTCACTGGTGAAAAGTCACAGTCCAGCAAGTATTGTAGCAGCTTTTGTTTCAGCATCAACATCAAATTGATGTTTCTCAGAATTTGATTAGGGTGGTTTTTAGTGGGTTGAGCTTTCAGTCCAACATATTCTTGTTACAGTTTACATGTTTCAAATGTTTATATTTGTCATAGTATTAAAAATGTATTAGAATTTTTTTTTAATCTAAAAAACTTTATTTATTAAATTATTTTAAGTCAAATCATAAGCTTATCTTTAAATTAAGGTTGTGAATCAATATTTTTTTATGTAATTCAAATAAATTGTTATAATTAAAATAAATGCAAAAAATGTATACAAATAAATTAATATAATGAAAATAAATACAAATAAATTATAATTATTACAACTAGGAAGTATGCAAACTATATCATTAATTTATATTCCTAAAACCCTTATACATGACCTGAAAATGTTTATATTTATCCTAAATTATTGTATAGATTATCTTTTAATTATAGGCCTATGAAAGAATAAAAAGTAAAGTATTAAATATTATAGATACATATTTTTAATGGCAAATAGTATCAAGGTCACTTTAGCTATATAGATAAAGATACCTTTATTAAATATGATAAATTATTTTTGAATTTCTAAATTCAAATTGTTGTAATTAAAAAGTAATCAAGTTGAATATTATTATTATTAACAACAATCGATCTATAATCTTTTATCCATTTAAACTGAAAATTTCTACTGCTTAATAAATGTATGAAATTCTCCATGTGAACTCTATAGGTAATGAGTAATTTACACAGTTTGATTGCATATTTCATAATGTTAGTTTTCTGTTATTTTGTTCTGTCAGTTATTGCCATTGCCTCCATTTATTCATTTATTTATTTATTCAATATTTGATATTAAATAAAAAATAATTGTATTAACTGTATTAAATTAGGAAATAATAAAAAAAATAAATATTATTTAGAGTTATTTGGATGAAAACACATTGTTTACTCCCAAACTCTGTATATAATATTAGGAGGTCTGCACTGAGAACCAAAAAAGGCTGACATAAGCAACGTCAAACTCAACACCTGTCAGTAACAGACGGCCATTTGTGTTTTCCATTTGTGTCATTGTCCTTCATCCAGACTCAAAGCTGTCATAAATTACAACTAAATCCGACTGTCAGGCTTGCTAGCGTCAAATCACAGTTTCAGTACAATCACTGGGGCCTTTTATCTTTACTGAATAATCATTGTGGGAAGCACAGGCACGCATCGCTTAATGAAACAATATTGTGCGTGCTTTAATAAGAGAATGACAGAGGATGAGGAAAGCTGATGAGAGTGCCTGGATAAAGTCTTCATAATCTCAGAAGCTGCATGTGACCCACAGGGCTATGCTGGGCCACTGTCACACTTTTTGACAGCATATTAATAGGGATTTGTGCCCCAGATGTCTGCCGCTTCTGATAGGTGCCAGCACAGCCTCGTCTGTTCGGAGCTCTGCCACTCCATTCCGCTCAAAAGCAAATCCCTTTTTTCTTGCTTTGTGTGCAAACCTGTCAAGAACTGGTGAATTACTCTGTGTGCAATTTAGGTCTCATTCTTCACTTGGAATATTTGTTCAGGCAGCTTGTGCTCATAGTTTGGGAAGGTTGTGTGTTTGAATGCTGCTCTTTATTATACTGTATTTTTAGCATTACTATACAGAGTATTCGTTGCTTTATTTTGAATGCATTACTATTGATCCTGAAACATGTAGTGTCAAATAACTGCAGTTGCATCAATGAATAAGTTTCTGTAGGCATCTGATATGATTTCGAAAAAAATATGGCAAAAGGATGAAAACAAAACACTGCATGCACACTGTAATATTTCTCCTAAAAATATTCCTTCTTGCATTTTTAATGGTAAATCTGGACTTTGGACTTTTCCTTGGGTTGACTGTGCCACCTTGTGGTTGCAAAAATGAAATCGTTCCCTGCTTTTTGAATATTGTGGAAATTTGATGACTTTTGTTTCACATTATATACTGCACTTGATCAGATAATAATTCAGTTGTTTGTTTTATATAATATATAATATACAATTATGTTTTAATTAAAAATAATAATAAAACCATTTTTTAAAAATTGACCATTTTATTTTTATTCATTTTGGATCATATTAATTGAAAAATGAAAATGATGACCTTTGTTTTGTATCATTAACTGATTAGAAAATATTTGCATTTATTTTATATAATATCCTTATAATGTAAAATGCTGCTTTAATAATAATACCATAAAATAGAATTGTGTTTCTATGTATTTTAGATAATATTAATTGTGAAAAATTGAGTACTGTTGTTTTAAATCGTACACTTGATTAGAAAATATTTATATTTATTATATATAATATCCTTGAATCAAATTTAAAATTAAAAGGTACATGTACTACTATTATAATTATAATAAATTATGCATAACTACATGCAAGTAACCCTTAGCCAAACCAAAATCTTAACCTTAACTATATAGTAAATGTATATAGTTAAATGTATAATTACACTACAATTACAAGGACACCCCAAAATAGTATTTTAGAGAATATTTATATATATATATATAAAACTTTGTTTTATGATCATATAATGAGTCTTAATTTTAATGCTTCCAAAGTAAGATATCTGATCATTTTTATTGTGTTTTTTCAGGTATACTGTTTTCCACATTGGTGTTTGGGCCTGCTTGCGGTTTCATCCTGGGATCTGTCTGTACCAACTTTTATGTGGATGCTTTGTTCATCGACACAAGTGAGTTTTAGTTCATCCTCTGTGTCTCCACATACAACACAAACACTCAGTTTACAACAACAAAAAACTGCTGCAAGGCATTTTGTTTCCCACCAACACGCTCTTGCATCTATTTAATAACTGAAAGCCCAAAGCCTCATGTTCTGTCTCACTGTCACAATCAATAGCCTGAGAAACAACTGAAAGAATTTTTCACACTTGCTCATTCCTACTTGCTGTTACGGTTGGTGCAGGGAAAGGAGATCGCTGGGGTCGAAGAGTGCCAACAAATAATAGACTTTCAATAAACAACATAAAAAGCTCTTCACAGAAGACGAGGAGAGTAACATTTAACATTGATTGACAAACTAGAACTCAAGAGAGAGGGTATTTATACACAAGGGATTCATCAACAGAACTAAAACCAGATGGGAAGCACAGGTGGAAATGAATTGACTAATAAGCACACAAACGACAGGAAATCCAAATAAGGGCAAACAGGAAGACATGAAAACGAAACTAAGAACAGAACCAAACAGACAGAAACGTAACACTTGCTAATGCAATTAGTTAATTATGTTTATAAGAACACTCCAGTTTTTTTTAAATGCAGTTTTTACACTAGAATGAGAATATAATGCCTTTCCGGTGGTCTTAGTACACAATATACCTATAGAAGAATCAGGCTTTAAATAGGAAAATTATCAAAGCTCTTTGGTCATTTTTTGAGAAAGATGCTAACGGTCTAATCAGAATCAATGATCTATGCTAAGCTACAGCTAAAAGTGTTACCAGCAAACCTGGAGATCGTCTGAATGGACGGTGAAACTCAACTCTAGAACTGGAAAATGAGCCAATTTTCCAAAAAAGTGAAGTGTGTCTTTAAACGGTTTAGTCATTTCAGCTACATCTATTACACCAAATATAGCAATAAAATCAATTTTAGAAGAATAAGGCTTACCGAATAGCTCAATGACTCCAGCGACTTTGAACAGCGCAGTGGTTTTGATGTTATATGTCTGTGAATTGCATCATGTAATTTGGGTCTTTTTAAATGTCTGTATATGTGAGAGATTGGTTTACTATTTCTTTTCTCAGCTAAGCTGAACATCACTCCTGATGACCCCCGCTGGATCGGTGCATGGTGGGGCGGTTTTCTCCTCTGCGGTGCCTTACTCTTCTTCTCGGCCCTCTTCATGTTCGGTTTCCCCCAGTCTTTGCCCTGCAAGGAGGTGGAGGGAGGTGCTGAGAGCGAACAGGCCATGCTGCCCTCGTCTTTACCCCTGGATTATGAGAAATCCAAGCCCAGCAATGGAGTCCTGCAGAACTACCAGCCCAACAGCAACAGTCTGTCCTGCTGCCAGCAGCTCCGAGGTCTCTGTGCCAGGAACACAGTTACACAACCGCTAAACGCTTCCTTTTCATTATGTCTATAAATTTCAAATCTACCGTGGGATGTTCAGCGTATTCTTATTGAGATTGGCCTGGCTTAGCTGAATGCGGTTACACGTGTCTTTAAAGAATAAGGAGAAATGCTAGACACAAACACCTGATGTGGGTCTTTTTCTTGATTGCGTGTATGTTAAATTGAAGGGTTGATCTGCTTAAATCTGTTTAAACTGAACCGGACATCTTTCTCTAAGTCTAATTATACTTAATGATACACAGAGGAGGCAATTAGACAATTAGAGTTAAGTCATACTTATTTGTAGGCCCACATGGAATTTGTACCCGAAGGAGTTTGTAGAAAGCTCAGCAGATTTCCACTGAACCTGAATCCTCTTATGTTTCAGCATTTAAAAAATACTTTGACATAGCTGAATATATTATATATTTGTCTTTTTTACTTTTGGTTTATTTGATTTTTGTTAGTTTAATGATTAGTTAAAATAATAAAATAACTCAAATTAAACTAAAACTGAAAAAACAGATTTAAAATATAGAATTTTTTAAAAATTATTTAAAAAGACAAAAGTACTAATAAAATGACTCAAATTAAATAAACTATAACTAAAAAACAGATTTAAAATATAAAATATTTTTTTAATTATTTAAAAAGACAAAAGTAACTTAAACAAAAAAATAAAAATTATTTAAATTACAACAAAATAATTAAGTCTAATGAAATAAATGAATAAAATTCTAACAGTATTCTTTCATATTATAAAACTTATACGATGCTAAAATAGCACTGGCTGAAATATAATATAAATATTAGAGGAAAAGTAAACTCGAAATTAAACTTAAATACTTATTACTGAATATTTTTTTTTCAATTACTGAAAGTAAAATAAAGAACACATTAAAAATTACTGCAATTAAATAAAGATAAAGATCAAATAAAAATAACGAAAAACATTACAAAAGCTCATAGACTAATAAAATGACTAAAATTAAACTAAACTTAAAATGAATCCTGGCTATAAAAGGATAAAAATGGATTTAAAATATTAATGTCATATAAATAATACTAAAATAGCACTGTTAAAACAAAAAGTGCTGATAAGGGTATTTATTTTGTGTGCCTCCTTTTTTATTTATTTATTTATTTTTGCCCAAGAAACAACTCTGTGCAAGATATTAAGACTTATGCACGCAATGATTGATTTTATATTTTTATATAAATATAAACATTTTTATATATTTTTGATTTATATTTTTTATTAAAAAAAAAAAAAGAAAAGAAAAAGAAGAACTTTTATAGCAGTGAGGGGAGGGACTCAACATTTGATTGATTTCATTTAAAAGATTATCAAGAAAAACTTTTACATTTGAATTCAAAAATAAATAAAAAAAACATTAGTTTCCATCTGGATCTGCTTATTAGAGTCACGGTTTTAAATATGTTACCAGCCAAACATGAAGTTTGCATTCTGCATGCTAACTGTCACTCTCAGGGTTCATACTGCCGTTCTTGTTTCTCATCTGTTTGTCTGTAAATAGAGTAATTGTTATGCTGGCATTGTACTATACTTGTAAGGCTCTCATTTCGTACAACAGCATCCATCAATCATGTAAGATCTGATTACATGCTAGCTAACGTGATGCATTACCAGCAAAGAAACCGTGGCAGCACAAACTAAAGGTAGACACACAAGACTCAGTGCAGTAGTAATTCATGTAGCTGTTTTGTCTGACTTGGGCGATGCATTTTTCAAGTTTTTTGCCGTCTGGTATAAAAGCAGTCTCCGTCGTGATGTTTCAGACACATCTGTCAAATATATCAATCAAAATGATGGCTCCTCAGAATGCAACCGAAGCTCTGCGGCGCTTTAGAAAAGAAACAGGAAATTAAGGGGTGAATGTCTGTTGATTGCATCATAAATCATCTGTTTCTTCATTCAAGTCTAACAAGCATCAATCTTAACTTTAACTGAATGCTATAGAATAGACTAGTCTGTCATTGCTCTGTGTTTTGGGCTCAGTCAGTAAACTGTGGAACTGTCTTCCACTCTCTCTGTCTCTTCCTTTCTCGCTCCAGTTATTCCCAAGGTGACCAAGCACCTGCTGTCAAACCCGGTGTTCACGTGTATTGTGTTAGCTGCCTGTATGGAGATTGCCGTTGTCGCTGGCTTTGCTGCCTTCCTGGGCAAATATCTGGAGCAGCAGTTCAACCTCACCACCACCTCTGCTAACCAGCTGCTGGGTGTGTATAAAACACACACTTACACACGTACAACTAGCCCCGAAAGTCTGTCAGAATGTATCGTTTTTGTCCTGTTCTTTATGTTTTTTTAGCAGAAAATGCATTTCTCATATTTTTATGAGTTTTGTAATTTAATTTTTAATACAGTAATCCTTATTTTTTACATTAAGATTTAATTGCAATTAATTTGTATATTTTTATTGCAATTGTTATTGATATTCTAATACAGTTTTTCATTGCACATTATTAGTTTCCTATTTTTTCTCCTTTAACTTTAATTATAATTAACTTGACTATTTTTCTAATAAAGGTTTTATTTTATTATATATAATTATTAACAGAAAAATTACAGTTCCCCTTATTTTTAGTATTATATACGAATTTAATGTAACTTTTTCAAAATTATTAGCAAAAAGTTAATTTTCTTCTTTGATTTTTTAAAAATGTAATAAGTCATTTCATTATAAATTATTAGAGCAGAATGTTTATAAATTTTAATTATTTTTATTATTTTTCCTAATACAGTTTCTTTCTTTTACAAACTATACCCCCCCCCCCAAATATTATCAGTTTGCTATTTTACTCTACTTTTTTTTACTTTTTACTGATTTAATAAAAATCATTACATTTTTCATTGCAAATGTAATGTTAGTTGTAATTACAATTAATTAAAAAAAATTCTAAAACATTTTTTATTGAAAATTAATAACAAGAATGTCAATTTCCCCTATTTTTAGTATTATATACTAATTTAATAGAATTTATCTAAATTAGTAACAGAAAATCTGTTTTTAAAATGTGTATTTTTAAAAATTCAATAGAATTTATTTCATTGCAATTATGAGAATGAAACCAAATTATATCAAATAAAACTACTTTTTAACTATATTTTCTCTAATAGTTTCATTGCAAATTAATGAAATTATAGCAGATTTCTGCCCATTTTTTGTGTAAATTACAATACTACTAGTCAATTTTTTTTCTTTTTTTACTGTTATTGTTATTATTTTTACTACTTTTCCATGTCATTTAATAGTATTTATTCCTTTTGCAAATTATGCATTTCGTGTTGAAACAGTTTTTAGTCAAATACATTTTCTTTTGCAACTCATTTTATCTTAACATGTTTATCTTTGACTCTTCCTGAGTAAACCTGCACAAATTATAATTTATAATTATAACATTTGCATTTATTTATTTAACAAAAGCTTTCATCCAAAGCAACTTACAAATGAGGAATACAACAAAAGCCATTTATCGACATCTGAAGTGCAGCAATACAAAGAGGAGGCACACAGGCACACATACAGGCACACAGCAAAGCATGACTTTATGTAACACATAATTGTGTGGATTTTCTCTTCATAAACAGGGATGACGGCCATTCCGTGTGCCTGTCTTGGCATATTTCTAGGAGGTTTGCTGGTGAAGAAGCTGAACCTGTCTGCTCTGGGAGCGATTCGAATGGCCATGCTGGTCAATCTGATCTCCACCGCCTGTTACGTGTCCTTCCTCTTCCTGGGCTGTGACACAGGACCTGTCGCTGGGGTGACCGTCGCCTATGGCAACGAGTACGGACGGCTCAGCTGCTTTTTTCTCTTCACAGCCTTGTTATTTTTTGTGCCATTTATAATGTCTTTGCAGAGAAGCTAGAGGATGACAAGTCTACATGCTGAAACCTCTCTTTTAGTGTATGAGCCAGCTTCAGTATTTGATAGATTTTCACAGCTTTTCTTGTTAAGTGTTTTAAGGGAATAGGAGAAAACAGAGTAGTAAAACATCCCAATTTATTTTCCAGGCCCACGTGGAATCTTTGTTTATAGATCTGGATTCTGATTGATCTCAGTGACTTGATGTTGTGAAGAAAACAAGCAGAAAGCGTCAACAAATGAACAGATTTAATTTGTTGATGCTTTCTGCTTGTCTTCTTTACACCAGTAGGTGGCACAAATTAGTGCCATTTTGTGTTACGAGCAAGTCATTGAATCACTCAGATTCTTTAAAACGTCATTCATGATCAAAACAAGCCATATACTTAATTAAAATAGCCATGTTTAAAAAATTGACAAAATTAGCTCTACTCAAATGTCATTTAAGCAGGTCTGTGTTTTTCATCCATTTTTAATTGCAAATTATTTTTTATTATTATATTTTTATATATGCATTTTTAAACAATTAAAATTAAGTACATTTTTATTTTTAGTTATACAGTTTTTCATTGCAAATCACTATCAAAATGTATATTATTTAACTTAATTTTAATACAATTAATTTTTATATCATATTCTTCTATAATTCATTGTTTTATTATTATTATTAGTATTAGTGTTTTTTGTTTTTAAACAAATATTTTATAATAATTTTTAGTTCAACACAATTTTTTTATTATTAGTTATTATTTGTATTTTTTTAAGGCAACACTATTTGGCAAATTATTAGCAGAAATGTATTTGTGAAAACCATTTTAATGAACATCCTTATCTTGGATTTTTAGAAAAAATTAATAAAAATGAATTTCTGTTTATTTTTGTAATACGGTTTTTCATTGACAAATATTAGCAGAAAATGCCTATTATAATTTAATTTTACTATACAATTATTTTTATATAATATTCTTGTAATTACTAACAGGAAAAACAATATTTTTTTTCCCATATTTTAGCATTATTAAGTATTATCCCATATTTTCCTAATTATCTTCTCTAAATGAGATTGACAAACTAAACAAACCCACATGCCCCTCTTACTCAGCCGATGTTTTCATTCATTTAGTTTGTTCACGAACAAGCCGTCCCAAATCATTCAGTTCAAGAACAAGATGTCACTTCTGCTCCAATTTATTCAGACTCCACACACACACACACAGACTCAGTATTCAGTATTTGTTGAATATTTCTGTGTACGCCATCCCACGCCATTGGTTTATCCAATTGGACCAATTCCATCCCCAAAAGTCAAACAATTCCATCTGGGCCTGCTCATATCTAAGCTGCTAAACAAACAGGGCTGTGTGTAGTAAACCAAATGAACTCATTGACACTCAATAAATCAAACGCGAGACAAAAGAACTGGCTTCAACCAGGTGAATGTGTGTTTGTGTGTATATAGGACACTGCAAGTAGGCCAGAGGCCGGAAGTCCCCTGCATGAGTCATTGTAACTGCTACACTTCATCCGTTAGCCCTGTTTGTGGCTCCAACGGTGTGACCTACTTGTCCTCCTGTTTCGCTGGCTGCACCACAGCCATCAGCACCGGACTTCCACCTCCTCTCTCTCAGGTCATTACCCATCTCATTTACACAAGGCATTTGTCTCTCGCTCGCTCTTTCCTCTCGGCTGTCACATACTCTCCGTATGTCTGTTTTACTGGCTCTCCGCTCATTTTCTGGACAGCTCATGTCCGGCGTGGGTCATTAAAAGCGAAGCCCGCGCCGCTCATCAGATATACAGTATGTCGGAAAGGACACAGCGCTTTGCCTGCCAGGCATCTTAATGGCCGAATGCAATATGGGCCTCTGCACTCATTACCATACAAAGCGAATGGTCCAAACTGGAATAGATGAATCCAAGACAACAGTCACAACCATTATCGTAATTGAGCACTGGCTCACGACATGAATATACCAACTGGTGGGTTTAATGACCCTATTTCTGCCAGGGTTCGTGGGTGCATTGCTTCTCTGTAGATAAAATTGACTACAGCACATACAGACGGCTAATAATGACTTATTTACTTTACTCTAGTCCACTAAACCTTTATTTAATATTCATATAAAATGTTCTGTTTTTAAATAAACACTCATTTTAATTTATTGGCCGATGGTAGCACATATTTGCACACATGAGAAGGCAAAATTATAAGTACATTTATTTTATGAGGAGAATATAAATGCTATTTGAGGGAACACTTTATTTTAAGGTGTCCTTGTTACACGTTACATATGCTTACTATTAAAATAGCTAGAACCGATGCGTAAATATATGCAAGTAACCCTAAGCCAAACCCTAACCCTATACATGCAGTTAATTAATTTCATTGTAACAAGGACACCTTAAAATAAAGTGTAATCTTATTTGATTGTGATTGTGTATTTTGCTTTCAGAACATGACGGGATGCGCGTGTATCTCTGCATACAATGACTTTGCCACGGCTGTGCCAGGCAAATGCCCGCGTCCCGGCTGCCAGGAGGCCTTCCTCACCTTCCTGTGTGTGATCT
The DNA here is from genome assembly GCA_032361165.1 of Enteromius paludinosus. Taxonomy (NCBI): domain Eukaryota; kingdom Metazoa; phylum Chordata; class Actinopteri; order Cypriniformes; family Cyprinidae; genus Enteromius; species Enteromius paludinosus. The sequence goes on from JAUMHQ010000081.1 coordinate 10,180,410, forward strand.
GTGCCTGCAGTATGATCGGAGCCATGGCTCAGACGCCCTCCGTCATCATCCTCATCAGGTGACTCTACCTTCACTTATTACAAAAAAAAAAAAAATTGGATCAAAAATACAGCTTTTCATTGTGAAAAGTTATTTTCACTCACGCTTTAAATCATTGTAATATCCTGATATTTGCTGTTCAAGAAACATTTCTTGTTTTCAGTTCAATTGACAGTGCTAAAGATCAACATTTATTGGAAGTAGCAGTCTTTTGTTACATTGCAATGTCTTTCACTTTCAAGCAATTTAATGCATTCCTAAAGAAAAATTATTCAACTCTTAAAAAGGCAAAGTGGTAGTGTAATAAATATGTAAAATAGGTAAATGACATATCTGATAAATATATGTATAAATCAGATTTTAATGCTTTTTTTAATCTGTGGAGACACTTGAATGTCTCTTTCTCTCTCTGTGTGTGTGTGTGTATGAAAACGGACATGTTTTGTGCTCAGTATGTTCATTTGCTTTCTTGCTCTTTCAGAACTGTGAGCCCAGAGCTGAAGTCATATGCTCTTGGAGTTCTTTTTCTATTGCTGCGACTGTTAGGTGAGCTATCACAACACAGAACAACCACATTTACAACTTAAACGACATGCTTTCACATTATATTGTGGAGAATAATCTGTTTGCCTCGCTGAAATAAGCCTACTACGAGTCAATTTCCTCGCAATCCAAGTTAATTTGCCACTTCTGTTGAAAAAAATGCAATAGTTTTCTAGCAGTAAAATTAAAGGGATAGTTTATGCAAAAAGGAAAATTCTGTCGTTAATTACTCACCGTCATGTCGTTCCAAGTCAAGTCACTTTTATTTATATAGGGCTTTTAACAATACAGATTGTAGCAAAGCACTGAACATTATCAAATAGAA
>JAUMHQ010000081.1:10185880-10198542 GCA_032361165.1 Enteromius paludinosus
CGCGACAAAGTTCAGAATCTCTCAACTTTATGCAAATGAAGAGCGACTTTCGGGAGCGACAGCCAATAGGAAAGAAGCATACGACATACAGCGACAGAAGTCGCTGCTAGTGTGAACGCTCATCACACTAGCAGTATGTTATGTCCATGTACTGAACTGTTATTATTCAAGCATGCCAAGGTAAATTCAGTTTTCCATTCTATGGCACCTTTAATGGAATATAATTTCTTTATGATTAACCTCTTTATGAAAAACTACTCTGAAATATGTTTGTTTTTTTTTACTATACTTTTTTATTTAATTTTCTTTCACACAGTTTTGGGCTCACATCAAAATAAGAATGAGAGGATGTATTATAGCGTAGATGTAAATGGACCCAATTTGGTTATTTATAAAATCTAGGGCAAAATAGAGAGATGACTGTAAGCCTTTTGACTGCTGGAGTGAGATATCCACTATATGGAAAAAGAGATTTGATTCAGAACGGTCTTATTGCATTTGTGTGTGCTTTTGATAATATATTCCTCACTTTACTTTCTCCTCTTGAGAAGTTCTCCTCTTGTGCAGGACACAAAGCTTTTTTTTTCATAGAACTGAAATAAGGAAACTGCTTGATCTATTGTGGATCTGTAGGTGAAAAGCACAGTTCTTCACCATAGGCCTTTGAAATTAAACTCTGGACCATCTCCAACATCAGAAGCTATACTGGAGGAAAAGGCTTTCTTTTGATATCCTTCATAGACACGCACGACTCTTTTTACAACAAAAGGTCATATATAAACCTGACAACCTTAACATTTTTTAATTTATTTAACTGAATGGACAGCAAATGTCAGGCTGTTTGCAATCACACTGAACATTTTTGCAGTATGTGAACTGAAATCCATCTGTTGGATTTATAAGTCTTTATCTTCCATCAATTTTAACAGTGTCTCTTTAAGTGAGGTGACACATGTACTGCGTGTTAATCTGCCCTGGTGTGTAAGAAGATTAAAGTCTTTATTTGATGTGGCTTAGATTCCCTTTTGCAGCCTTGACAGATAAACGAAGAACCGATAAAACTGGGAAGAGAGTGTGATGAGAGACCTACAGATACCCAGTAACTAATATGGAAGCAAATGCAATGCGTTTTCTTTTTTTTTGGAACAAATTGATACGTTTACACACATAATACATATTTTTAGAATCACTCTCTCTTTACATATATATATACATACACATAGAAATAGAAAGGGTTATTGTCTTATTCAATTGTTAAAAATTATGAATAAGTTGCAATAAGAAGCATTTCAGATGTGAAACCAACAAGCAATATTCACTGAATAATGTACTAAATATCCCTGAAATATTCAGGAGGATATTTATAGCATGATGTCCTATTCATCAGCACCTGCAGAAGACACAAAACATCTGCCAACACTACAAAAGGTTTATTCTTGTTAAAAATATGCTTCATGGAACACACTGTTGTCAAGACTGACATCTCAAATATGTCTTTGGTGCAGTACTGTTCAGCTCCCACTTTCATAGATCTCAGAGGATCCAAACTCAGGAGGGATGAGGATATGAAGCATTTGTGTTCTGCAGTGCAGGGTTATTTATCAGGGTTATTATTGTGAGCAAATAGAGAGCTATTTACACTGATGTGTAGCAATAACACAGTTGAGAGAGCTAATTCAATTACAGACCATTTCACGTACTTAAAGGAATAGTTCACCCCAAAAAACGATCATTTGCTGAAAATGCACTCACCCTCAGGCCATCCATGTAGATATTTGTTTCTTCATCAAAACAGATTTGGAGAAATTTAGCATTACATTACTTGATCGCCAATGGATCCTATGCAGTGAATAAGTGCCATCGGTATAAGAGGCCACAAGTAATCCAAGTAACTTGTTAAACGAAAAAGCGGTGTGTTTGTGAGAAACAAATCCATCATTAATGCATTATGAGCTTCTTGCCAAAATATGAGTCCATAATCCATTATAATGCTCCCTCCAATTAAAGATTCCCTGTTGTCCTTTCACATATATGTATTTTTTCAAACGTGTCAATGGTGACTGAATGTGCATGTTTCTCTGCTTATTCATACTACACAGATTTTTCACCGAAAAAGCAATATGATAGATCGATTATGTGTATTTTAGCATGCAAGAAAATGGTTTAAAGTTAAAAATGCCTTAATAATTCATTTTTTGGTTGCAAGCACAATATGTTATTTGATGGATTTTTAACTCTTATTTCGATGGCACTCATTCACTACAGAGAATCCACTGTGATGCAATGTAATATTTATCTAAATCTGTTCTGATGAAGACATAAACTCAATTATATCTTGCATGTCCTAAAGATAAATAAATTATCATAGATATTTTTTTTTGGGGGGGGGGGGGGAGGAAAACAGTTAAAAATGAAATGTGTTTTTGTTTGGGAATACAGTGCTTTCACAATATCTACATGGTTTCCCTAAAGACTTACTCCCTAACCATGGAGTGCATTAGTATGGTTTGGTTTGGCGTGTGTCGCGTGCACGTTTCTATGCACATCGCATCTGTTTCGCTTTGTTTCACATAATAATCCATCACTGCTATGGCTATCCCATCAAACCGTGCATAATTAATTTGAGGATTCATCACAAGGCCTAATTTCTCAGGAGACTGATGTGTTTGTTTGAAAATGCACAGAATATTTTATGTAAATAAGTCCTTCAAAAGAGAGTCGATGTTCTGCTGCAGTGCTTTAACTGGAAAAGATGCTGAATTTATGGTTTCGAAAATTATCCTTCGGAACCACTGCTCGAGTTGTCCATAATAATCAAACAACTTAATCGTCTTCATCTGAAGATAAACCCTGCTGTGTCACACAAATAAATAGAAAATATGCCAGGAACTCTTCAAATGGCACTCATAATATTTGGGAGAGAAGCTGGAAGGGTGGATTGTCAATCGGTTCTTTGTGTTGTACATTTTTGATGTTTGGTTCAAAGTAGATGTTGAGAGCAGCTCAAATGCTTGCGTTAAAGACAACAAGGAGCTTGACGCTTTATAATCAAAACCAAAGGATTTTTTTTTTCAAAAATGCAAGCAAAAATAAACTACAATCTGGATAGGAAATAAAAGTTTAAAGCTTATTACATTTAAATATTCTCCCATTTTAACTTTGTTTACTAGCGGTTATTTTGTAAAACATTACACTATTTAGATTATTAGGTCTAGTTTAGGTCTAACCAGGAGTGCAATAAGCCAGGGTCGTGCAGAGACCTTCACAGGGGCGGGTGCCCAACATTATTAAAAGGGGCAATCAGCAGGCTGTCCTATTAAATTACTTATCAATTCATTTTAGATCACTTTTCTAATCTACTTTAACCAATGTACAATGTTAACAGCAAATGTTATAAAGGAGTTGAATTGAAAGGGTTGATTTTTTCATTAACTGACCTGCAGGGCAATATCAACAAATGACTCCCCTACACATCTCTCTCTGGTGGTACCCGTTAAACTTTTTTATAAAATGGCTGCAAATAGACCAAACCCACCCAAACCAAATTGAACATCCCGCGCAACAACAAAAAAAACGTGCGACTGGGCTGAGAAATACCCATGATGAACCGGTGCATAGGTCCGTACCCGGCTCATAACGAGAGCGCTCTGCCATCAAGCAAGCATTGGTTAATGGCAGTCATGTGACTGATGCGAGCCAGATCCTAGCAAAATTGAGATTAATGGTTACATTTTATTGTTGTGGGGCAAAGAAAGGGCACCATACACACATACACATAAAAAAAAAAAAGAAACCCCAAAAAAAGGTCACTTGAGGCACCTAGGAGGAAAGGGGCGGGTGCTCAATAACCCTCCGCCCCCCCTCTGCACGTGCCTGCAATAAGCAGCAAGTGCAGGATATAGGTATAAGATATAAGTGCATTTATGGAGGATATGTGCAAGAAGAAACTGGTTAATATTTACAGATGGATGTACAGTATATGTACGCTTCGCGTCGGGTCCTGATCACACGTGTCGGGCTTATTTCTGCGAAAACTACCGGCTGCCTGCACATTATTCCGCTTATTACACGGCTACTTGCCACATAAGGGAAAAAACTGGACATGAATATGAATTTGAAACATTTTATTGGCATATTTGTTTTAAATTAACATTTTCATCCTTCCGCGAAATAATATAGTACCACGTGACTAACATTCAAACGTTAGTAAGACAGTTTATAACATTTACATATGAATATGTAATAACGGGTGTATTTTAGTTATTTACAAGTATTAAATTGCACCTTATGTTGTCCAGTGTTTGTCACAAGATGGCGCCAAAGGGTAATCTTTGTTGGCGCGGAGGGATTTTAAACATACAAGTAGTACCGGCTACTTTTGAGCGGTTATTATTCGAAAAGAACGAACCTGCAAATGTCTCAACTTACCAACCAGAATCAAGCATAATATACAGTTTGTATTAACTATATTCAGGAATGACAAGTAGGTACATATATATAATATATATAGTTCATATATAGATATGAACATTATTTACAGGTTGTTATTTACTATATCAGGGATTGACGTATAAAAATGTATAATCAGAAATTTACAAATGTGACATGTGCAATGGATATGTACATTTACAAATGGGTATGTACAGTGTAGTGCAATGATTATGTGCAATATTAAATGCAATATATAGACGGTTTCAACAACATAAACAAATGTTACTGCGCATGCATATTTTTGTGGCCCTAACTTAACTTCCGGTCGACTTCCCAATAGAACCAATAACAACATTTAAGTCCTTCTAGAGTAGTTTATTTTTTGATAACAAGCTAAATATTTTTGCATCGTAAATCAGACGGATGCAAACACAGCAGGAGATACTTTAAGCAGGAGAAATTGAGAGGTTTCCCCGGTAATGGCTGTAGACAAAGCAGCTTACTTACCTTACATGCTGGATGAAATGAAAATGACATTTTCTAAATACAGTGATATAAAAACACCCACTCCTCGGTTTGATTAATAAACGTGCATTACGTGCTCATGTTTAGTCAAGGAAGCCTTTTGTAAAATCAGTCAGTTTTGATATCGGCGGCAGGTCGCCACAAATAAATACATGTATGGTAAACCCATCCGACAGCACAATAACCCGAGACAAACTTCATTACTTATCATTAGCTGAGTTTGTAGCCTGCGACACTAACCTGAGCATTTTTCACTTATTCCTTGGACTGTTTTAAAATACCATCTTACATTAAAAAAATTATTGCAAAAGTATTTCTCTTCCCTGTGGCTGAGGTTTGAAGTTTGTGTGTGCTAAGAGGCAGGAGGAGATTATTTAAAAGCATTACAAAAACCCATTACTTGCTTTCATGAAATCCTTAGAAGCATATTGGTTATGGAGCATGGTCATTTTCCTTTGGATAACTTGATAAACACATTGCACATGCAGAGCTAAACTGGGTCCGGTGCAATGGCACACTGAGCCGATGGAAATATGGGCACTATTTTCTACCTTAATGTTGCAGCAGATGAATTATATTGGCTCAAGGCATTCAAGAACTGCTGTGACTCACTGACATGAAATGTTGCTTATTTATTTGCAGGCAGCTCTGCTGACTCTCCGACAGCTTGAGTAGCCTGGTCCAAGTTTGGCAAGATGAAGAAAGACCTACAAACTATTTGAAAAAGGACTACCTTTTAAGACTGTTATTTGCTTTTTTACATTTTGATTTACTACACTAGTAATGACATTCCAAAAGTAGTTTTCCCCCTTTTTCTCAGTGATGCCATAGAACCATTTTTATTTCCCAAGTGAACAGTCAGTTTATACTGAATACAGTGCAACGCAGCAGGACAAATTCCTGAGAGTAAGCCTATGTCCCGTTCTACTTCTGACCGTACTTCAAATAAATTTTTCACATTTTTTTTTTTTTTACTTTAAAGAATTTTTTTTTTGTTTTTTAATTGAAAAGTTCTATGGATGTTAAAGGTTATTTGTGGAACCATACCCCTGCTGAAAAGCAAAACAATAGAAACATTACAAACCATCCACTTTTAACCATTAAAACCACTAAAAAAGGATTGATGTGTTTTGGGACATGCTCCATTAGGAATTAGTACTTTTACCAAGCCACCAATAGAAGGCGACCTATTACAAGTAAAGCCAACAGGCACCATTAGTTTCCATTAAAGGGGTCATTGGATCCCCATTTTCCACAAGTTGATATGATTCTTTAGGAGGTAATGAAAAGTCTATTGGTTAAAATGTCTCAATCTTCCTAAAAAAACACAATGTTTACCCTTTTTAACAGCACCCCGATTTGTTGCATGTCCCTTTAAATGCTAATGAGCTCTTCCGACTCCGCCCCCCTCTTCTGTGGGGTCTGGGGTGACAAGCCATACTGTTTAGTTTAGTGAATTTATCTGCAAAACACACTATTATAAACTGCGATTTGAAAAGATTCTGTTATGACCTCTAGGGGTTGATCATAACAGATAAATTAGTAGTAAGGTGGTGGATAGAAAATAACTACCAGTGAGATATCAATTTGCTATTTTATTGGTTAAGCAGGGATAAATCTTTAGGGGTAACGTTAGACCACGGCAAAATAACAAACAAAAAACTTCTTTGTCTGAACCTCCGTCTTACCTATGATGAGAGGGAAAAGAAATTAAAATAAATACAAACAACTTTCCTAACTCCCTAAAAATAAACAGAAAGAAAAGAGGTATAAAAAACTAAATTGGCTTCTAACCCTCTACTTCCCTTTGAGTTACGTGAATAAGTAAATGTACAATAGATATTTACAATAATTTACAATAGTTGACAATGATAAAGCAAAAGCAAATTTACGCAACGCAATATACAAAAGTTAACAAGGAAAAAAATACGGCAGAAAGTACATGACGAGTAATGTGGCCCAATATGGTGTTCAGGGTGTGGCCTATAACTGGGTCAGGTCTGGGTCAGGTGAGGAAATGGACCAATAGCAACATCCAGCCAATTAGATCCCGGACACACCCACCTGCAACACAGCATATATATACACACACACACACATACACAAGAGGGCAGCCTATCATAGACCCATAGCATGAACTCGTAATTCATAAAAACCCTTACTCACTTCTTTTGGATGTGAAGCTGTATCACAAATTATTCCTTTGGAAATATTTTTACATTTAGGCAGATCAGGGGCTAATTCCCTTCAAAAATTCCTTTCTGCAGCTCAGATGTCGGGAGTAAATGATGACTGCTACATTCATTATTATATCCAACAACAGAACACCATAGGAAACATTCCTTTCTACCCTTGTTTCAGAGTTGAAGCAATGGCGGACTAATGACAGCTCACTCAGGGCGGGTCTAAGGTAAGACACCAGTGTCAATCAACAATCATGGGCGGGGCCTAGGCCTGTGTAATGTCACATATCTAAGCATCTGTGATCGGTTTGATTTAAAAGCAGTAAACTATTAAAAATTCTGTGATGGAATCTTTTCTTTTTTCAGCAGTAGTACCAATACCGATAACAAAGAACCTTTAGGACAGATACTAGGCCTATATTAAACACTCACACATAAACAAAATGTAATGTAGAAGGTTTTCACAACCCATCACGCATACAGACTCCCTATAAAGCAATTGTGAGGACAAATTAAAAATATGGCAGCAAGATGACCCCCTTTTTCCTTTCCTTACTCTTTTCTCCACGGACACCACTATTTCTAGGCCATCTCTGGCAGCACGAAGCAATGTATCAGAATGATTCAAATAAGATTCCCTCTGCTTCTTTTAGAAATTCACTATCGGTTTGTGGACACAAAACAATGGTTTGACAAAGAAAGAAAACTGATTGACCTGACCTGATGCAGGAATTCATAAATGATGACAATCAGTTAATACAATCAGTTAATAAGCTGAATGTGAATTAGGACACATCATATTCTTCTATTTCTAAAGAAAAAAGGTTCATCCTAAATGTGCATGCGATGGGATGACAGCAATGTATTATGCTATTTGAATCAAAAATATAATAAATGGACTAAAAATTCTGAAATGTTCTATATATCCGTATTTCCTAATACAAACTTACATGTGCAGACACAAGCATATTTTGATGAGCAGTGAGGGTGTTAGACCTGACAGGAAACTGTGATTTAAACAGTGCATCTTTCACAGTGCGAGAAGCTTCTTCATTTGTAGGTTTAGAAATAATATGCCAGGACTGCTCCAGTAAATTCCTGAGCCTGAAAGATGGTGAAAACTGTCATGCATGCACATTCTTAGTAACTAACATTTTGTCAGTTTTCCCCCCCAGTTAAGTCTGCTGGGTGCGCTCTTTAAAAGACAGCAAATATACCTCTCTTAACATCTGGTATTCTGAAACATTTGGTGAGTGATCATAATAACCAGTCGATCTTAGCTGAGGAAATTATGTTGCCTAATTGTGTTAGGGTTGTAGATCACTGAAACAACCAGCTGACAAATTAAGGTTTTACTACCTTTCAATTAAATCAGAGGCGATCAGAATCAGCAGCAGGTGCTTTTGTCTGTGTGTGTGTGGGTGTGAGGGAGAGAGAGATAGTGTGTGTGTGTGTGTGTGTGTTTGCAGTTGGGTTTAAATGACCAAATGTCCCAAATGTAGGCAAAACCCTATTAGCACTTTGACACTGTGACCTCCAGCAATTCAATTTGTTTTCTAGCCATCTGTGAATGTGAAAGCTGATGAGCAATAGTAAAACATCTATGTTATATGTAACATACTTAGTATACTGCACTGTTTCTTCCCTATAAATATGGCAACATCAGTGCTGAGGCAGACATTTTTAACTTTAATGAGCAAAGTTTGTTGGCGGCAGTCATGTTTTAAAAATTGCAGCAAAATTTCAGCTGCAAAAATAAAAAATTAAAATGAAAAAAAAAAAAGCATTATGTATAGTCAACAGTGTTGTAGTGTAGCCTACAGTATAAAGCACAGCTCGCACAGAAGTAACTTTCAAACTAAGCAGCTTGCTGGCAAATCAGTGGGATCAGCTGTAACTTGCTGCAAAATATGCCTGAGAAATTTCTCACCCTCGAATTAAATTATTCCATCTTACATGAGATTGCAAACTAGTGTTTGTTATCATATAATTTAAATGTATTATTATAATCATTAACTGAGAGAAAGGTGTTACTGTGCTTTTGTAATTCTAGTTATTTAAAGAGTGGCTGACGAATCAGAAGTCTGGCAAATATACGCAAAATAGATAAAATGTTGCATTTATTGTGGCGTTGCGTAGCCCCGCCCACACGAAACTCTCATTGGACAGAATTAACGTTCCTCGTGCGTATTAAATGTTAAACATGCGCGAGGTGACATGTGAGGCTGATAGTGGAAGTTGAGAAATATCGACAAATCCCCAAAGTTCCACAAAGAAAATTACGAAAAGCATGTCGCCCCCAAAACAGCAGCAAAGTCGTGAAAATAAAAGATATTGTTGGTGCGCAGCACGAAAAAACGCGCAGACGGAGGGAAAGGGAGCTGTTCTGATTGGCTGTGATTTGTGATTGATTATGTCTCGCCGTGCAGCTGTTCCAGGTTCACTGTGTGGACAGACTGATGGCTTGTCGCTGCTACCCTGTCGCGTCGCACCTGGTTAGGACAAGGATTCAGGAATAGAATTTAGAAAATGCCATTATACAATAGAAGTCAATGGAAAGTCCTCACTGTAGAGAACCAAACGTCTGTGTCTTTGTCAAATAGAAACAAAGAGAGCAAAACGGAGAGGGGGAATCATATTTCATATTCAATTTTAAATCCACGCCTCCTGCCTCCGTATACCAATTACGCGGCTTAACTGAATGCATAACATTTAAATGTGAGTTTATGCACCTTGCAGGCAAAGTTTCAAGGGAACTGCCACCCACCAGATCTCCGAGGAGTAGCGGCAGGAGTAGAAGGGAAGAAAGGACGTTCACGCTTGCCTCATCTCTACACTACTTTAGTGAAGGTGGAAGAAGCTGCTGGACGTGATGTTTAATGCAGACAACTGTTCGCTAACCTGCACGGCCAGTTAGAATGGTCCGGCTTTGTCGAGGAGACGGAGGCACATTACATGTGTTGCCCTGCGTAAGGAAGCAGTGTGAAAGAAGGAACAGATTTGTATTGCGCTTCTAGTTCAACGCATCTGTAGAATCGCACACATCGGTCAAGTCATGTCTTTTGAATTCCGAATACTGATGTTTGGAATCGGGACAGCCCTGGTTATATTTGTGATTATAGCTGATATATCGGAAGTGGAGGAAGAAATCGCGTAAGTAAATTCGATTAACGTACAATAAACAATAGAGACGAATATATATCACATTCTTGTTTGGTCTGCGCTTCAACGCACAGTTGTACTCTGTTTATGTTTATGTGATGTTTAGATCCACGGAGGACATTGTCCTCCATGCTTTGATTGTCTCGAGAGAGACTTTGTAGGAGCCCAAACAATGGACAGTCCATTTAGGACTAGCCTGAGCTGCGTATTACATTGGCTTGTATTTATACCATTAATATATACAAGAAAATAACAAGGAGCTGTGGATATTATTTATTTGGTTGTATATTTTTTTTCTATTGGAAAATCAATTTTAAATTGGAGCTGTGTTTTGGAAAATAACTGGTCTCTAGTTGGTCCAAGCTGTTCATTAGGTGGTCTAAGCTGTTTAGTTGCTGTCTGACAAGATCCCATATTCCAGAAAGTCAGCCATACCACCCTACCAAGCTGATTTGTTGCTGTTCCAAGATGATTTACCACCTTACCAACTTAATGACCACCTTGGGCCAGCAAATTACCATTTTAGAAAAGCAAACAACCAGCTACAATGTTCTAAAACACAGACTACATCTTAGACTGTGTTTTCCTGCAGGGTTGGTTTGGTCTTTCATTAAACGGGGCATTTCTGTGTCTAAGTCAAAAGAGGGAGACAATGTGTTGTCCCAAGCACTATTGTCTGTTTGAGGGAACAGCTCACATGATTTGGATGCTCTGTAGAATCTGGAGGGGATATGTGAGGTTTTAAAGCTCTTAAAGTTAGTCTTTTATCCATCCAGAGTTACCTACCAGCAGAGTGATATTTTGGAACTGAATTTGCTGAATGTTGTATAGTATAGTCTCAAATTATTAATGCTTGGCAGGTCTCCAACGTGAGTCCTTCAGACTTTGCTGAGTGTGAAACCTTCTATGAGAGTCCTCAGATAAATGCAGCTGACCCTGGTGCTCTGTAAACAGATGGCTGTTGGTTTGTGGTTCTGTTCTACTCTTGAGTGTGTTCTGTTTGCGCCCATTCACGGCAAGTGAAAAGACAGTCTGATCTGTGGTTTGTGGCAGCTAGGGTATTGCTGTTTGATTTGTGACTTTAAAGCTACAGCCTGGAGACAAAAATGAACAGTTTGCCTTTCCTCAGTTATAATTGAACCCTGTAGCAGAAATCCTGAGGCTAACATAATTGCGAAAATCTAGCCGTCTCGGGACATACACTTTAAAGCTCTTGAGTGAGAAGAATGTTTGTGTGTAGATGGATTAATTGCAAGAGTAATTGCATGAGAAAACAACTCTCAAACACAAGTGTGTGCTGCCAAGATGTGCATACAGTGCTTAATTTTCTAAATGGATCATGCCTAGAGTTGCCACATCTGACATTTTTATGCAAAGTATTTGGCTTGTTTGCTATATACTGTGAGATTATATTGCACATTTCTGCTGCACTGATTACTATTTATCCTTTAAGCGTGGAAAGGGAATATTTCCTCCCTCATATTTGCAACCCAAAATATCCTAGAGACAAAATAAAATGGTAAAATCCCAATTTGGAAATTTCACACCTCATTTACAAGCTGTCAGAAGACATTAGATGATGCTTATGATCTAATTTCTGCCTAAGTTATTGGTGAGATTTATAATTTATTGCAATTTAGAATATAATTCCATATCAAACAAAGGATCTAAGGGGTATATCTCAGAGCAGTTATAAGCGCTTTGAAGCAACACCACCATTAAATCTGCATTTGAAGCTGCTCCCCAGAATTTTAAGAGATCTGTGCACTGTCTGCTTAATAATGCACGTAGCAATGACTTTGGGGGAGACATGGAGAACATTACAGTGAGTGGTAGACAAATAGGACTGATTTGCTGAAGGAGACTATGCTTTCCTGTCCTGACTGCTGTGAAAGGGGCACCCTGCAGTTAGAGGTTGTTTGAACGGCATGATGTCAGTTACCTATTATCCATGCCGTTATGTTTGAAAGGAGTAGTTCGCCCAAAAATGAAAATTTGCTCCCCCACAGGCCAGATTTGGAGAAATTTATCAATACATCACTCTTTCACCATGGGATCCTCTGCAGTGACTGGGTGCCGTCAGAATACCAGTCAAAAGCTCTGATAAAGACATTACAATATTCCACAAGACACCAGTCTATCAATTATATTGTGATGTAAAAATCTCCATGGTTATAATGAACAAATGCAACACATGGTGAGCAAGTGATGCAATGAAAATTTTATCCAAATCCGTTCTGATGAAGTAATGAACACATCTACATATTGAATGGCCTAAGGGTGAATATGATATTCCTTCAAGATGATAGGATTTAGTATGTATGTGTGTGTATATATATATATATATATATATATATTTCT
>JAUMHQ010000081.1:10219537-10249912 GCA_032361165.1 Enteromius paludinosus
AACCTTCCAAATAAGGCAAAAACAGACTTTTTCATTCTAGGGTCAAATTCTAGGGTTGTAAATTGACCTGTAAAACCGTTTCTGGGCATTTTTTCCCCTTCCCTCAGCTACATACCTTCTATGTCCATATCAGAGAACAATTAAAAATATTCTCTCAATGCATTCTATGGCACCTTTAAAAAAATTCATTATGAAGTATTCCCAATAAGAAATAAAATGAGACCGAAAAGAGTGAAGTTTTCCATTTTGGCTAGATTTCAGCTGACCTGTCGGGTGAAGACTCCCCACTTTGACATAGACTGGGATATTCAAGATGACACGCAGCTGTTACTGGGTATCTATGAACATGGTTACGGCAACTGGGACCTGATCAAGACTGATCCTGATCTCAAACTTTCTGAGAAGGTACATGGAGTCAAATTGTTGCTTGCTCACAGTCAAATAAGCAGCATCAACAATGTTTGCCTTACCTGATCTCAAATGTCCTGTTGTCTTTACTTGTAGATTCTCCTAGATGACCCTGACAAGAAACCTCAGGCAAAGCAGTTACAGATGCGAGCAGACTACTTGCTTAAGATGCTGAAGAAGGAGCAAGAAAGCCAAGATGCTGCTAAAACAGGAGATGAGGTACGGATTATGGGGTTTTCAGGTTTGCAGGTCTTGCGACACCTAGTGGTCTGGAGGACAATATTAGATTGTAAAACAATTGAAGTTCTCAGTGGTAAGGATTAAATATCTTTTAGCTGGCCATACACAGTTTTGGGCCAGCAAAAGGCATTTTGAAAAATAGGTGGTCTTATCATGTACTAAAGATCTGTTTCAGCCAATATATTTAATGACATTTTCATTCTTTGTATCTTCCCACCTCCCAGACTAAACCCAGAAAGAGGAAACCTCGAATGAAGAACAAGCCCCCTAACAATGATCTGGTGAATGAAATGACCTCTCCTCGTCTCTCCGACAACCTGTCAGAAGAAGGAGAGGTGAAGGTATACTACTTTTATTGGATCGTATCTCCTATATAAATAAACAGATTTGTACGTAAGGCACAGAATCCATAGCATTAGCCAGTTAAGCAGCATATTTCCAATTCTCTCGTTTTCCAGGACGACGGAGCTGAAAAATCACCAACAAAGAAGAAACAGAAAAAGGATAACAAAGAGAACAAAGAAAAAACAGGAACTCCTAAAAAAGAGAAAGAGGGGGACAAAGACAAAAAGCGTTCCAAGTCCAAAAAAGAGAAGGTATTTTATATGGCATCAGAGTCTGCAGTATTATGTTTCAGCATGAGAACATTTCCTTTAGAAACTTGGACTTAAGTATTATGTTTCACTGTTGTCCTGAGCACAATATGGCTGTTAGTTTCTTCGATCAACAGGTTGACTCAAACTCTTGACCTAAATTATACCGTGTTATAAATATAAAAGTATTAGTTTGTCTGTTTTTGATAATTAGATTATCAGATTAAATCTGTACATAATAAGTTATCATGTGTCAATGTGCTTTTCTACTTCTCACATTTTCAGGCCAAACCAGGAGGAAAAGGGAAGAAAGCTCAAGGCCCTGTGCACATCACCGCAGGAAGTGAGCCTGTACCGATTGGAGAGGAAGATGATGAGCTAGACCAGGAAACATTCAGCATTGTGAGTGTTAAAATTTGCTAGGCGTATTGTGTAATTATGCACAGAAGAATGTTGATAATGTGTAATTGTGTATGCAGTGCAAGGAGCGGATGAGGCCAGTGAAGAAGGCTCTGAAGCAGTTGGATAAGCCAGACGAGGGGCTGTCGGTGCAGGAGCAGCTGCAGCACACTCGTACCTGCCTGCTAAAGATCGGAGACCGCATCACAGAGTGCCTTAAATCGTACAGTGACCCAGAGCATGTGAAGACCTGGCGCAGGTATCTCAACTACACATAACACATCTCGTTTCAAGAGTACCCATAACATTTGAACAGTATATTCAATTCTGCTTTTTTTAAATTGCCAGAAACCTCTGGATTTTTGTGTCTAAATTTACTGAGTTTGGTGCCCGAAAACTGCACAAGCTGTATAAGATGGCTCAAAAGAAACGCTCCCAGGAAGAAGAGGTAAACGTATCTTAAATTCAAAGTTCTCAATCATATTGTTCTCTTCATGTATCACTTACTCATTTGCTTCTCTTACAGAAAGAGCAAAAGAAGAAAGATGATCCTGCTAAGAAAAAAACCTTCAGACCTGAGCCTTCTGGATCTAGTCGGGACTCAACAGGTACCCAGCCTGCACCTAAACCACATCCTCCAGGCAACCATCCACCTGGACCACCCACTCACGCTCACCACAGAGAGTACAACCAGCCCAATAAAAGACACTTTCCTAATGATGGTGAGAAATGCAACAATCCATCATATGACACTGTTTTGGGGTCCAAACTTTATCTTGAAAAAACGTATTGCACTCACAAAAGTTTTATCAGGGCTGTATGATTTCCATGATGCGGAAAACTCAGAATGAATGACCCCTCAATATATGAGTACATCAACACATGCTCTCTGTCATCTCATGAGGATTTTACCACATCGTAGTTCTGAAATAAATAAATAAAACTATAAGTCTTTATAAAAAACAAGTTAATTGGAGATGGACATTTCATTCGGGGAAAATAAAACAGAATTCATAGTGCCCTACTAAAGGAATAGTGCTCATAAATGACTTCTGAGAAGGTATCCTCACTTAAAATGAAGTAGAGGCTTGGACCCAGAAACGGAAATCATATTACAGTTTGATTAACTACTAAAGTTCTGGGTTTGATGTCAGATTTTTTGTACAACCGTAAATTATCACATTTAAGATTTCAATTGCTATTTTCAATGATCAAGCATCTCATTTTGGTATCTTGTGCGTATTTAGCAGATAGGGGAGACTGGCAAAGGGACCGTAAGTACAGCTATCCAGGTAACAGCAGTCAGCCCTGGCAAGGGGATCGGCATCACCCGTATGACACTCACAGGTACAAGGACCATCATTATGGTGACCGTCGTCCTCATGGTGACTACCGCAGCTCAGGAGGTTACCGCAACAGCGGCTCCCCTCGAAAGCGGCCCTATGAGTATGGTAATGATAGAGATCATCGTGGCCATCGAGACTATTACGACAGGTGAGCAAGAGTGTGTTTTGTTATTTGTTTTTTATAACCCATCCTCATACCCACGCATCGTTTTGTGTTGAGATGTAGGTAAAATGTAGCTTTTTGTTTTCAGACACCCAGACCCTAAGAGAAGGCGCTCGGATGAATACCGCTCTCCAAACTATCACCCAGGTGGAGGAGGGCATCCACAGGACTTTAGAAGGATGCCGGACCATAGGGGACCCCCTGGAAACCATGGCCCCATGGGGCCCGATCACTACCGCCCCTTCCACCCTGACAAACCCCCACCCCTGATTGACCCCCGTTCCCCTCAGTCTCAGAAATCCCCCCTCGAGCCTATCTCACCTGCTATGGAAAGAACTGCAGAGCAGAAACCTGTGACTGACTTTAATTGGAACAACAGGAAGACGTGAGGTGAATACTTGGTTAGTGCAGAAACGGTCTGTACTGCCAAAGGACGTGGCAGCAAAGCCACCTAGGCAATAAATGGAGCCTCCACCAAACTCCTCTTTATCGCCACTGTGTCCTCCGCTTTCTTCTAGGATTCGCAACCAGGTTAAGTCTGCCATTTTGAACTGAGGAGACAGAACAAAGCGTGGTTAGTCCTATGGACTACGATTGAAATTGATCAAGTGTTCAAGTATGCCTAAGTTAGAAAGTGCCTCATGTATTTGGTCTTTGTTGAGAGTCATTAGCAGAAAGGGACTATCCCCAAAGCAAACTTTTCTTTGATGTTCATGTCTTTTTGTTTCGTGTTATTTTGATTTGTGCAAAAAAGGATTATTTCATGAAAGTAGCCTTTGTGGGAGGAGGAAAAAAGGAATCGTTTTAATTGCACCTTCAGATGTTGATTCGTATTTTCGTTGAGCTGTTCGAAACTGTAGCTTTCGCTTTCTGAAATACCCGGACCCCTGTGATCGTACGTGATTTTGAGGAAAGAAAATCAAGTAATTACATGTACGTTTTTGTCTTTTGATATTGTTATTATGTAGGAGTCACATGTGTGACGAGCAACAGCCGCAACAATTATTGGAATTGTTTTTCTCAAATGATCGAATCTTCTGAATGTGTCTTTGCTATTGCAGACACACCAGTTGTTAATTTTGCCCTGTTGGAGAACAGAAGCCTTACTAAAAACAAACAAAGGAATAAAAGGCTAAACAGTATTCAGGGTCTATGTAGACCTTGTCAGAACACTAGATAATCATTACACGTAAGCTATCTTTGTCTTTATTTTCTTACATCTGTAACACTTGGTACCACTCAAGTCCACTTTATGGTCAGTGCTTGTACTGTTGCATCTCTTTCTTGCACTAAAAGGACAGTACTTGCTCGATTTTGAGTACGTAGTAATGGTAAACATTACCAGAATCTAATTTTCATGTTTCGTTTAGTTGTTTTCTCAGTATGAGTGTACTAAAACGCTGATACGTTGACCTTTAAGTGGAAATGCGAGTACTGTATGAATGGACAGATGCGTGTTTCAGGAGTGGGCAGGTGTCACAAGCTATTTTTGGTGAACCAGATATTGTGCCAAAACATTGACAGACTGGCATGCTGGTAAAATACTGTTCATTGATTGTTTATTTGATGTGTTTTTCCATCTGTGCCTTATTCTTGTGTAGTTTCAAACGCCGGATTGGTATAAGGATGTTAAGCAGTCAGAAATGATGCAGTATTATGCTGTTGTGTACAATTTCAAAACATTTGCCAGGATGGAATTTTAACTAGGCGCATGTAAAAGCCAGCTCTGGTGAGTGGGGAACAATGTGGTCCGCTCAATTCCAAAAGCTCATGGCGGCATGACTAGGAGAGCAGGTTGAAATGGACACGTCTGCAATGAAATACTGAAGATGTGTTACTACTTTCCCTCCCAATCTCCTGCTCACACTCCGTGGACATGTGTTAAGCTTTGAAACAAGCCAATTTAAAGTAATTTATATTTGTGAAAAGCCACTGTTCAGATTAATTGTACTGTACATATGTTTATAGACCTATATGTATTAAACTTTCCTACATCATGGACAATGTGTTTTTGTTATTTTTATGTCAATGCAGTCTTAATGCGGTTTCAAAACGTTGTTTAACTTTAATTTGTTTATTTTATTTTCATAAATGTAATGTGATATTATGAAAAAAAGCACAAAATTATAAAAATTATGAAAAAACCCGTTAGCGTTACGTTTAAGTTAATTGGTCCAGTGCCTGAATTCATCACGTGCACTGGTAATCTGAGAGGAATGGCGCGAATTGCTTTAAGGTGAGACACTCTTCCTTAACTCTGTATTTTAGGCAATATTTTATTCTGTTTATTTTCTTTTTTAACAGGCTTTAACATTAATAAGATTTAAGTGATTCATTGGATAATGGAATAATATGTATTGTTGCTGGTAACGTTCGTCAGATATAACCAACATGAAACACGTGTTTCAGAATCAACGCATTTTCATGGCTTAGAAATCTTTTTGTTCACAATTGTTGATTATAATTGTGTTGAAACCATATTTGACTAGAATGTTTGAGCTTCAGAGAAAAAAATTACAATAGGGCTCAAACACGGTAATGTACGTTGCTCTCTTTAAATAGGAGCGGGAAATTGAGTTTACTTTTTGTACCGTTAGGTGGCAGTCTTAGCTCAACGGACTTGCATTAAGTCTGTGGTGAAGTCACTTCCATTGTTAAACATGAATTCAAACAAAAAGGAACACAGCCGAATACAAAAACCCAAACATCAAAAATATATCAACATGACACTTTATTTTTTGTTCAATAAATAATTTACAGTATTTACAGGTGGTGTGTGGCACCGCTTTAGTCTTACATACAAAAACAGGCGAAGCTGTCTGGTATCCCCCATTCAATGTTAATACATTTGAAAATGTTATCATTCACTTTCATTTTTTTAGCATTACAAGTTTGATAACCTCTTTCACCATCAAGTTAAAACCAAGTAAGAGCTAGGTTAAAGAGAATAAAAACATAAAGTGCTTTTGTAATAAACAACACATGAACACCGCAAGTCACACGTTTCCTACTTAGTATTTAGTTAAAGGACATGATGTCTGTTTTGCTCCTGCTCCAAATTAGATTGTAAATCCCTTGTCTTATGTTTTTGTGGCGCTTGTGTACACAATATCCCTTTAAATTGAAAGGTGAATTTCACCACATCCTCTGATGTACCAAAAAAAAAAATCACAAAATATTATTTGCCAAATCACAAACTCATATACATGTCACATTACACGTACAAATCCAAAATGCACTGACGACACAAGCACACTTAAACACAAAAGTCATTACAATCATTTAGTATGCTTTCAAAAGTCTCTTTAAAGCCATGAACTGCACCAACAACACAAGCTTTCTTAGCAGTAGTAAGGCTCGCAAACCTTTACAGTGTAAGAATAAATTACTGTGAAGTCTCTCAGAGGATTCTTTATGTATAATTAATATCTAACCCATATTTTCATAGTTCAAACTTTTTACTAAGAGAAAACAAACACTGATAAGAGACAGTTGTGATTGACGTTCTTAGAAGAAATGGGATGTGATGAAAATGAATCTTCCATAAAGTCTCTAGACACGGCCTATAAAACTATTAGGCTACCAAGGGTGCAGTTTCACTCTTCAAAATAGTGGTGCTATGTATCGTCTGACTTTAGCTTGCCAATATTACTACTGCTATTTACAATACTGTGTGCCAGTAATCCTGACCCTGCTAATGGCTGAAGAGCAAATGCCCCCATTTCAAATGTCACAAGAAATGCATGGCAGATGTTCTCAATAGCTCCTGCACTGGTCCATCCACCACACCGTAGTTAGCAGCACCTTCCAATATTATACACAATCAGGACATCTGGTTTGAGCCCAAATACTTAAGTGAACCACAAAAGGTCCCATGAGAATGCGAGAGAGAGAGAAAATTCAGCTGTTTGGGAAATTGTTGGCACTATGGCTTGTTCTTTGGCAAAACGCCTCCGCCATAAATTCACAGATCTACAGAGTTGCGAGTTAAACAGGGCCTACAGCACAGCCACGTCGACACCCTTTTGAAATGGAGAGCAAGGCGTTGCTCTTTAAGAAGCAGTAAGGATGATTGATAGACCTGCCTTGTGGGTCCCATCTCAAAACTGCAAACATTGTATGGAGGAACTTGGCTCTCTCCTGGAAATATACGTTGATGGTTATGCTACCTAATGCAGACTACCATGAATATTTTTCCATGAACATGTTCATCTGAAGCAAGTGTGCTCAAAGACAACTCCGTCTTGGGCTATAATGTTGACTTTGTGAAAAAGTATTGTTCAGGATAATTTTGGACACCCAATTTGAAATATTTGAAAGACCCCAAATTGAAGGAATTCCGTAAATATTTTTTCAGAAATTATAACACCTAAGCAGTATGGGTGTATTTTAAAGTCTGTTTGACACCCTTTTTTTTATATGAAATGTAGGAAAGAGCTCTTGGCAGACAGTAAAACTTGACCCATGAACCACCACATCAGAGCTACATTAGGACCCTGGGTGCAATATACAGATACACTTCATACACACACACACACACACACACACACACACACAAAATAACACATCTTTCTCTTGCACGCACGCACACACACAGACAAACTATACAAAAGGCCTGATGTTATGGCCTGTTAATCTCCTCTGTAGACAACATGACTTACTGGTCTGACATGTCCTTGGCCAGGGGGTTTTCTCAAAAAAAGCTAACATTTTCCCCGAAGCTGGAGCTTCTTCAAAGAGAGAACTCCTGCCGGCCATCCATCGTTCGGAGACATTAATAAAATCTCCTGTCATGTCCTCCAGCCTGGCTCCGGGAGACATCCTTCACCTCGCACTTGGCACCAAGTGAACTGAAGAACATCCCCACGCTCTTCTTTCTGCAAAGGATCATCCCCCTCTTGCTCCTGTCAGTGGCACATCACAAGGGTGGTTTAATCTGACTCTGGTCTCAGGACCTCTCAGCACTGCGTTCTCTGTCGTGAAGCAGTTATGAGATCAGCAGGATGACCACAGAGATGGGTGGATCTCCAGGAACGCTTCTGCTCTGGCCTGATGAATGAATATAAGTGATGATGATGAGAGATGAGTCCATGGTGTGACACAAGACACTCAGCGGAAGCTCAGGCTCTAGCTGAGAAGCCCAGCCTCTGGTAGATGGAACACAACATGGTGAGAGCAGCATTTCACATGCATACAGCATCTTACAACCATCTAACTAGGATGTCCAATGGAGACTACAGACGAATGGAAAACGAGTCAGTCCACAACTGTATAACAACAAGGCTGATGAGGATTAGAACACTAAAACCCCATTTTTCTGAGGCAGAGTTGAATATTGTATCCTTTTCAAAAAGGTGATACTTGTCTTTGTTGGAGTGGAGCATTTTAACATCCTCAAAGGCGTAGTAGGCCGCCAGGGTGAAGTTTATGTCCCCAGAAGATAGCAGGTCAAAAACACAAGACTGGAAATACAAATCCTCAACTGGTAGACGTTCTTTGCACTTGGCCATGGCTGACTGGTGTGTGAAGCCATGAGTCGGAGTGCCTGGCCGTCTCCAGCCTAATCCTTGGCTCTCTGCTGCTCTGAAGGTCCTGAAGTCTATTCGCTGGTTTGCAGGGCAACCATGCAGGCAGAGGTAAAGATCCTGGTTGTCCTGGTCCTCCAGCGAATTCACAACCTCCTCTGGCATCCGCACCGCAAAAGTGAGGTAGCGGCCAACCTGACGAACTACAAAAGTGGTGCCTATGTAGCGTGCCTGGATCTCCACATGTTGTCCAGGCACCTTCTCCACTATGCGTAGGGTATTGGCGCCATGGCGCTCACCTCCGTTCTTTGAACCATCAACAAATGCAGCAGGAAGATCGTCAGTCTCCGCATGGTACATCTTTTGGTCTACACATTCTTGAAAGTTCTTGAAGATGATTGTTAGCTGTGGTAAAAGCAAGAGTGAGAACAAGTCAGAACAGTATTAAGATCGTTTATGGTTTTGAACATAAATACTTTAAGACAAAGCAATTCTAGCGGGATAAAAAGATGGCTAGAAAACATTTAAAGTGCACAAAGTTTTGATGTTGAAAATGCTATATTTGCTCAATCAAAGCCAGCCAAGAAACAGCAACCACAGACATAAAGTGTTTTATGCACCACTGCGTATTATGCAAAAGATGCATAACCGAGCCTTGTCTTTGTAAAACCAGAGGACTGTGTAGTGCAGACCCTCCAAGCCCAGAAGCTTTCGTAATGTCACATTTCAGCAGCAGCTCAAGATACAGGGGGGCCAATGTAAACGCACTCTGGAGAAACACAGGTCCAGTCTATGTTACAGCAGGCCTCAGTATGCAGACACAAAGACAATCCATTCATGCTGCTCAGAGCCTGCCTGTGAACCCCAGATTCAGCTCCAGGGAGTGGACTCGCGCCAGCTAGAGAGCACAGCCTGCACAGGGGCTAATTAGAGAAGGCTGCTTCTACCTCTGACTCCTCCAGCAAGCTACCATTAGGAGGCCAATGGACTGCTGACACATATGTGACCTCGGGATGTCCAGGCTGCTCTGATTTTGCAAATGATGCATATGTGTGAGTGCGTGTGTGTCTATGTCTGCAGACTCAGTTAAGCCAAACCACCCTATAATCACTAATGGTGCAGTGATCTACCTCCTGTTAGCACAACCCTAGTTTTTCGCAGGACAGCGAGAGCTTGTTTTAAGCAAAGGGTCTATCTATAAACAAGGGACGTCTTGTTTGCACAGGTGCCATCTGCCTGCAGACCGGTTTGCGCTTTTTGTCTGAGCTGAATGACCTCTGAGCCACTGTCATTTATTCAAAAAACAGTTGGCTTCACAAAAATATCACAATCCCTTTCCCTCCTACAAGAAAAAACTGTGGGTCCATCTACTTAATGGGGAATCATTAGAGTTTTTTAATGGCTGAAAATTGCTCCGTTTCCTAATGCGACTGAGTACAAAGTTCTTGTGTTTTTCTGCCACAAGGAAAAACTCTGAAAAACATTCAACCCTGGTCACACAATTAAGGCAGCCAAAAGGACATCAGGCATAGAGAAATTAGCATTCGGCAATCTGACACATAAACTTGAAGACCTGTGTTTTCACCTTAGGCTTCACAGCTGGCCAATTCCAAGGCAGCTCCCCAGTTTGACCAATGGGCCGTAAAGCAAAACAATGATAATTTATGAGGTATGAGGGCCAACTAATGCAGAGAAAATATCTGCAGTTTCCTGTATGGACTGGGCACTTAGTTAAAACAACAAGACTCCTAAATCACACAAATAATGGCAAGGACCGCCACAGATATAGTAGCATTAGTTCTTACTGTCTGGAAAAAAATTATGGCACGTGAGCCTGCTAACATTCTGCTTTATTACCTCTCTTTTGTTGTTGGAATTTCTAAAAAAAAAAAAAAAAAAAAAAAAAAGAAAATTATCAGACTTTCGCCAATTGTCTTATCTCGTCTTCATCTGTCTTGGAACAGATCCAAATGCTAACTACAGTCTGCACATACAAAGTCTGCTTTCTCTTCCCACTGGTAAACCCACACTTTCACCATTAACTAGTTCCATGCTGAAACCATTCCTTGTTGGGCTATGGTTGAAAGTCAGCTGGTCAAATGAGACAGAGACTTGTTTTTTATGTGAGGTTTAAAATATCCTTACCTTGCTGGTAGCTGTAGCAGAAGATCCAGGAACAACAGGAGTGTTAGTAACCTGCACAGACAGGTACTTGTTGTGAATTAGTGGCCAGGCTCCCTCAACTTTACAGGTCTGAAAGTCATCGTTGAATGTACGGAGATGTGGATCCCCAAAAAAGCCGCAGTGGGTATAATTGGGAGGCGCAGCATTACGTGGTAGACTCCGCTCGTAATGGCACACCTCTGGCCTGTCCGAGGGAACATTGACGTCTGGTGGTGGCTGGACTGGTGGAGGGGGTGTGCGAGCACGAGGCTGTGTAGTGGGCCCTTCTTTGGAGCAGTTGTGTTGGCTCATAAGATCCTCTATACCATGTTGGGCTGAATGGTAGGCCAAGTCACCCCGACACGTACGGGCAGTGCGACGGACACAGTTGTTATACGCTCGCAGCGCAGTGCAGAACTCCTCTTCTGGGCCAGAGCTGGAGGTGGAGGCCCAGAACTCGGAGTTACACTTGAGGATCTTACACTGCAGAGTTGCTGTAAAGGCAAAAGAGAGATAGCATAAACACACGGTCATGGTCAAACTAAGTTTACAGAAAGCTGAAATAAAATAAGCTTCAAACAGAGGTAGCTGACAACACTGATTAAAGTTTTAAATTAAAAAGTAAAGAGTTACAATAACAATATCCTTTACCTTTTATGCAAGAATAGCCCATTTTCTGTTCTTCCATTTCATTTTACTTCATTTTATGCACATTCTATTTAGGAATACTTTATATTCTGAGTATGTCAATACAGACCTTCAAATGAAGTTTAGTTTATTGTGTTATGTTCATGAATGCCAGTTGCTCAAGGCTCTCATAACAACACATGAATTCTCTCTACATCTGGACAAAATGAGGCTTTAATTCCATCAGTAATAAAAAAAAAAAATAAAAATAAAAAAAAACACATTCCAACCAAGTTCCAAGTTTCTATGTTTTGCCAACTTCCATCAAGACTAAGTGCTCTAAATGCAGTATAAAGCAAGGTGATTGTCGTGTTGCTTTTTCGAAATAAATTAAACAAAAAAACATTAAAGTAGGCCAATCAACCATTGTTGATTTTATGCGGAATTCAAAATGTTAATGGAATATTCTGATTATGTTTGTCACAGGGGAGAAAAGCACAACACTTAAGAGCTATTGTATTACAAAACGTAAAGCAATAAGCATCTAAATAGGCATCATTACAAAGTAATAAACTCTCGACAGGCTTATCTAACTTCATTACCTCACCGTGAATGACATCACTTTATATAAGTAAATGGGCTGTATGCTTGATCGAAAAATGCTTGACTGATTCCAAGATCCCAGTTGGATATCTAACAATTTCACACTGTTTAGGGTGCTACACAAATTAATATCAATTAAAGACAAATGGGAAGGAAGCCTTCAAACTTACAATCACACCAAAAGACTATTATTTAGAAGTGCTAATCATCTCATATCAAATTCACACTCATTCACACCTTGTGCTGTCTCTTTGCATTGCTAAGCATACAGTGGGGGTGCTTTTGAGTAAAGCACCGTGGGTGTCAGTGACCGAGGGCAAATGCACATCTGAAAAAAAATTAACTTAGGGCTTTAACAGAAGGGGGTAGCTGTTTGTGTGTGTGAGTATGTGTGTGTGTGTGTCTGTGGGAGGGTGTAGTCCTAGGACTCTGAATGAAGACAATGCAATTTGCCATTGAGAAGAAACCAGCAGAGTCATAAATTAGCCCTGTGTAAAGGGATTAGGTAGAGTTTCATCAGCCATGCAGGGCAGGAGGGAAGGGGGGCTAAGGACTGCCTTAAAGAAACAGGATCTCTGGAGAAAACTGGCTCCAGGACCAATGGGCGGAACACAGAGCAGGTCTCACCATTCCACAGGTCAAACTGGATATGAGATAGCCACCTGTCCAGAGCAAAAGGCCGTAATCAAAGGCAAAAGCAATTTCAAGCACATTCCCCTTTCTCGGATTACAAGAGCTGAATTGAAATCTGAAGGCTTTTCAATCATGTGGTTTCTCTTCGTTTGATAAAATGCAAAGACATGCCAAAACTATACAAAAAGTTTTTTTTTTTCCAAATAATTACGCAACAATCTTTGTTGTCAATCCACCTACCAAGCTACAAAGGACATTTATCATCCATCTGATAAGAAACAATAGGCTCATTTAAGATGTCAACGACTGGTGCTTGCATGATTGCCTTTTGTTTGGCGTTAAATAACTTGAAAGAAGACAGGACACATGGTGTGAAATCAAACTGCACACTACTTACTGACCAGAGCCTTGACAGAACAAAACAACACTTGCAAATTGCATTAAAGTGAGATACAAAAATTAGAAATTGCACTCTTTAACAAATGCCAGGACTTTAACAGTAATTTTCCACAATAAAAAGGTCATTTATCATTTAATACCATATTGGTATAGAAACATATCAATAATGCTGAAAACCCTAAAAAATGACAAAATAAGTAACTTCAAGTGACAGCAACAGAAAAATGTATTTATGCCACAGAGTATGCTAGAAACATAAATACTTTGGACATCAAAATAGGCTACGGTTAATCTACAAACACAAGACTAGTGTATTGCAGACAGGGGTAATGTATGTGATCCTACAACACTACACTTTAACGTTTCCTACTACTGTTCACTTGAAAGTCAAAGCATAGCCTCTAAATTAGTACTCTAAATTCATACTATTTTTTTTGCGAATTTAACCATACACTTATCTATTTAAAATATGTACCCAGATAACTTTTACATTTTAAGTCGCATTTATTTAAGAACTTGTTTTACTAACGACGACGGTCTTAACGCGTTTTATAAGGCTTTACTGTGGTGGTGAAATGGTTTTTGGAAATTTTGCCCCCACAAGCCCAGCGAAGGCATGTTATAGATGTGGAGGGTTCGCTTCCCCTCCCCCAAACAAAACAGCACGTCTCCGCCAGAGCTGTGGGAAACGCCGCGGTAGTGCAGCAGAATCGAACTGAACCTTCGGGTCTCCACGCTTTTATCGCACGGTTCTAACAAAGGCTCTAAAACCAATAAAATCATCGCTCTAGCTATCTAAACACTTGTTTGTATCGCATTGTTTTAATGCGAAAAAGTTTGGATGGAAATGTAACGCATTTAACTTAAACGTCCTGTATGTAGCGTGAACGTGAAAATTACAAACAACACTATTCGAGCGTGCATAATGAAGGAATGCACACTGGCATGTTTCAGAAGATAAATCGCCTAACTTTCAATAGACATAACTGGGTCATCATGACTAAACTAAATACACCCAACTGCGTTTATTTTGCTGCTAAGTAACAACGCGTGCGTTTGTCTGCTTTATTTCAACATATTTAACTGCTTTGCGTACTTGATGCTTGTAGCGATCAGGTTATATCATTGCTTCGACATATGATGAATATAACAAATAAAAATCCTTATTTCCAGTCCTGTAACTCGAATGATGATTAATGTTGTTCTTACCTGCTGGAAACAGACAGAGAAACACAACCGCGAACTGGCAGACTTGTAGCGCCGATGGTGCTGCTCCTTTCCCCATAACCATCCATCCAGCACGGGACAGCGCTCCTCTCCTCTCCCTATTTGCACCAGCAATGTGAGGAAAGGCGAATTAGAGCAATGCTGCGACTTTCCGTTTGATTACAAGTTGATGGAGACCCGCAACACAACGAAACCATGCCGCCCGCCCTTTCCGTCGTACAGATATCGATGCTTTTTGTCAGGTATTCTCCGCGTTCACACATTCCCAACCCTCGCTAGAAACGTGCCATCGATCTTCCAGTTCGCTAGTGTCAAGAGGGTGCAGCCTACACTGCGAAGTGCACCAATAAGAAGTCACTGTTTCGCCACCAACCCCTCACTAGTTTCAAATTACGCCCGAGCTTTGAAAAGTACTTCACCCGTTTGCAATGTAGGCTGCGAATTCAAGAAAGTGAGCGCATTACTTGTTACTTTTTAACACGCAGCTAAAGGTTAATAGGCTTTCCGTGCAGTTGTATGCATTTTCACTTCAGAGAGAATTACAATGAGGCTGAAAATCTATTTTAAACAAGTTCTAAAATGACTATGGTAATTCTATAGCATTGAGGCTACTTTAAATCTTGCAGCCTACTTAAATTCACCAATTTAATCCCATGTGTGTACAAAAAGAGTTGATGTATTGCCCACAAAGTTGTTCACTACAAATGAAAGCACAGACTGGGTTGCTGTGATGGCATGTTGTTGCATGGCTAGTGTAAATAGTCACATGTTCAGATTTAGTGTACATCATAATTACGTGTCCATTATTAATGCATTCAAGAAAGATTTCCTCAGTCTGTCTCATATAAACCATAAACACAATAAATGTCATTGATCACAGTATATGGTGATCACAGTCATATTAGGCTAACTGAAAATTTGCAAATACATACAAACTCATTGATTTATATAAACAATATAATGTTACTGTCTTGTTGTTATTATTTGTAATCTGAAATAAAACTAGAAATTTAAATATATAATTTTTTTTTATACATGATGAAAATGCTACAGTTTGTTTCATTAGGATGTCCAAGTAGTTAAATATACATGCATAACTGGTAAATGGGTTATAATCCAATGGTCCTGAAGGGCCAAAGTCCTGCAGAGTTTAGCTCTAACTTGTCCCAATACACATGCCAAGAAGATTCTAGTAACTCTAAAGACTCTGATTTCTTTGGTTCAGGTGTTTAATAGGGGATGGAGCTAAACTCTGCAGGACAGTAGCCTCCCATCAGGAGCAGACTGGATGGACACCCCATGTGCTGCATACTCATTTAAATGCCAAAGAGAGAATCAGTTTCTGATTAAATCTGAAATTGTAATTCATGCTTTGTTTATACAGTAGACTGATTTTAGCAAGAAATCAAAATGGCCATTCTTTCAATTAGAAATGGAAGAGAATCTCATACAACCCCAAAATAAATTGGAACAGTATAATGTATGATCACCTCTCACATAGTCTCTGTCAGCAAAAATGCATTTATACATAATCGATTCCTAGGGGTTTTAAGGCATATAGCCAATATGTGATGTGACACCAGTTTAGGGATCTAACAAAGTGCATGTATTTGCTTCATTAAATCCACCAGACAGATTACCATAACAAGATTCAATATAAAATGTGAAATATTTATATAATACATAATCATACTAGGACTACTTTTTTAATTGTGAGCATATGAGATGAAGGATGAATTGCACCCCCATCTATAAAGTAAAAAAAAAATCTATTAATTAAAAGTAATAAACAATCTGTTCAATAAGTCGCTGAGATTTTGACAGTTCAAGGTAACTGAAAGGTCCTACAGAAGAGGAGGGAACGTGGGTTTCTCATAGGCAAGGCTATATGGTTTTGTTTTTAGTGGTCAGCTGTTGCAGTCCAACAGATGGCGCTTGCACAGTGGTGGAGAATGAATGATATCTCCAGAGATGCGTCCTCGTGTATACGGTTTTGTAAGAACCACTATATTATTTACAGTTCAACTGCGATGTCTCATTTTTCCTTTGAGATTAGATCAAATTAATTGGAGGTACATAAAACCAAAACATAATATTACGATACATTATCTTTAATGAGAAGATATAGATGGCGCTGGGAACCCAGCACAGATGTTCTCTAACCATTTGTGAGTTTAATTGATCATTGACAGCATGTCTATTTTTTTAGCGACAGAGGCTAAAATTAAAAAAATGTAGAAATATAGCAAAATAATACTTTTTAGTGACATCAGCTCTGCTGCATAACATCTAAAACCCCGTTCTCCCTTTCTTCTATCCTATATTTCTTCTATAATGCAAACATGTAAATTATTCCTGATTTTAAACACAATCCTAATATATCTCAGATCAGCACTGAAGACAAAGAACTCGACTAGCTACAATGTGATGCAGACTTTTAAGTCAAAAACTATAAGAGGCAATGCATATGTTCTCTGTACCATTTAAGAGAAGGTATTCACTGTTTAAGTAACCACTGCATACTGTTTTAAAAGAATTAAAGTTAGTTGTCAAGGAATCACCCAGAACCCACCTTTTTGAATGCATGGAGCTCTTCAACACTTTTGGTTTGAGTTTCTTTGCAGAACCGGGATGAAGCTCGCGGCGCGAATCCGGACTGAAGCGCGTGCAGGCGTGCTCTGTATCAGTAATCCGAAATTCTATGCATCGTTGTAAAGCTAAAGGTTAAGCACTCCTGTCGTCCTTGCATGATGTCCCTTGTTTATTAGCTATTTATTATTTTAAAAGGCGAGATCTGCTAATCTACTTGCGGTGTCTGATGTTATTTGCATCGGTGTCGTGATCTGGAAATGAAGGTACGATCCGTCAACCAGTTTATCGAGACACAAACGACAAAAAAGAAAAGCTCGGCAATGTTTTCGAATCGATCGTGTTCTTCATTTTGCCGTGGTATTCCCAAGATTCCTCTGTGGCTCTCAGGACTTGAGTAGGAAGAGCCCTCGGGGCAGCAGTGTTGATAGCGCTGGCTCGTTTCCTCGCCTCAGTGTTGTGAAATGACGAGTTTGAAAGTGTGAGGCGCAATGATCAGCGCTGCAGTCTCGAACTCCCCGTACTGTCATAGTCAATGCACGCTTATGTCTGTTAAACCAAGCTTCAAGATTAACGTTAAGATTATAATGTAACTGGATTAGAAAGAACACATTTTGTTGAAACATTTTCTGTCTGTAATTCAGTGGTGTGTGTGAAACACACAGATTTTACCATACCATTAATATATCTGTAACAACATGAAGTAGTTAACCAAATCTACTGTTTATCCATACACTGTAAATTAGTCTAATGGTGTGCTATTGCTACAATCCATTTTACTGGATGGTCTTCAACACCAATACAAAACATGGCCATTTGAATGGTCGTGTATTGTTTAAATGTGGTCATCGAATTACATGTGTAAAATCTAATAACTGATATTGCTTTTATACAATACATCTGCTGTTCACACAGTAGGTTCTTATTTGATCAATTGATAGTCCAAAAAATTTTTTTGAGAAGTAGCCTACCAAGCAACACAGACTGAAAGCTGGTCTGGAACAGAGTATTCATCTCACTGCATTCAGTGCTCACTCGACTATAACTTTACATAGAAACCCCATTAGGAGTGAAAGCGGTAACACTGAAACTTGGGATTGTCCAAAATAGCATTCCATTTGGTATTTGCATGAATATAAGATATTTCTTCTAAATAAGTTATTACTTGATGTACTGCATTCATCATACTGTTGTCATGTGACCTGTCAGTGACAGTTGTGTCGCCTTACTGCCAAATCAATGGCCTCATGGAATAGTTAGTATAATGTCAGATGCACACTTCAGAACTTTTATGCCTTGATGAGTACTGTGAATACTACTCTGTTCACATATTGTTGTTTTATGTATGTATTAATTTATTTGCCTACTATATAGCAGGGAAGTATGTCATTTCAGATGCAGCTTTGGACTTAAAAACTAGTTCTAGTCAGAGCTGTGCACATGCCCAGCAGATGTTGGCTCACAGGGACCAAGTTTTGAGTCTTGGCTCCCAAACACTCTAAACGCATACATTTCTCCTACATGTTAAACGAAACGAGAACCTGTTACATCAGATAAAACCCAATTTTAACATCCATTAATATGAGTTCAGGCTACAGTGAGTTAACATAAGAAAATGTGACACTCTCTGTGAAATCCAGGCTAAAGTCCCAAAATCTAATTATAAGAAAGCAAGCATAACAGTTTCATTTCAGCCATTGATTTCACTATGATTTATTCTCAATATGAAGGATAACAGGGTTACATTTTCACATGTTCTTTACCTTATTAAGTTGGATTTTATGTAGAAAACAATTAATCACACACAAAAAAGACTTGGGTTTTCACATCCAGGGTCACAAATTCTTAAATGTAGGCGTACATGGTTACAAACATGTCATACAAACCAACTGCATCAGCTAGACTTGGTTTATTGTTAGGTGTAATTACATGCAACCTCTTATCAAAAGTAGTCAAGGTACAAATAATGTAATTAGACAGTCTAAATGTAAATGGCACAGATCCAGAAAGTAACTGAAGTGTTAGAAACAAGACTGGCTGCTCTGAGTCATGTCCTGGTAGCTGCAGAACTTGGGAGTGACTAGGCTCTGCCAGTGTCAGGGGCTGAGACCATTATGCATTACTATGCATTTAAATAAAATACCATGACCTTTCTACATTATACCAATCCTATATGCATGTAACATTTTCAAGTTATGTTAAATTTAGCATTTAGGGAATATTAATACTTTAGCCATGACAACTCTTGGGATAGTTTCTAAAATATTTTATTCATATAAATGGAGTGTGCATAGGTTTGGTGTGGCTGGACTAGATCTGCTAAGCTGCTGTTGCAGAGCAAGTATGATCTGTTAAATGATCATAGCATTAAAAAGTGCTTCTTTACTTTATCACTTTATTTGACAGTCAGGCAAATTGCATAAGGGGTGGGGATTTTTCAAGTTTTTCATTCATTCAGGAAAAAAGAGAGCTTGCTTGAAAACATCGAGGCATTCAATTTGTTTGTATTTTTTGCATTGATGAAAAAAAAGACAAAGTAGCTGGCATATTTTTTTTTTTACTTCTAAAATGCAACTGTCATGCACAAGACAAAAGTGCAATGGTCAAATGCATCCCTTATTTATTTAGAAAAACAATGGAAAAGTGAAGTGGAGTTCAAACATTATTTTGTGTGAACAAGCTCAGTAAAAACTGTTTTATAATGAATGGTCATTATGATAATAATCTTTTCTCGCCAGGGGTGTTACAGTGTAGTTATTGCATATCAAATCAATCAAATTGCCATCTGAATTGAAATTGCTGGAGTGCGCATAGAAAAGTAAAAAAAAAAAAAGCAATTCGCTTTCTTAAAAAAAAGCAAAAAAAGGATCAATTACTACTGCCAGGGCATAAGAATTTGAGACCGTTGTAAACAGGCAAATGCTTTTTGACTTAATATAATTAAATAGTAACATATTTTATTAAATAGTAACATACTGTATCGTTGACATTGGCCACTATGACTGATGCTTGAGGGGTATCGCTTTTACATTAATCTGCTAGTTTCCAAGGCAGAGGTTTCCACCCTGGTGTGAAGAGAATGGCTTTCGAACAGCCGGATGCTGGACATCCACCTCAAACACAGCTGGCGGAGGACACAAAAAAGAGGGGGGTGCAAGGGCAAACAGACCAGGCTTGCTAAAGCTATGCGCTTAGTTGATACACGTTTGGCTGACATCTAAGTGATAAACTTTGCAGCTGTAAGATTGCATCTTTTAAGTGTTTTACTGCATTAAAAAATTCAGCTTGAGCATTAGCAATTATGAATGTTTGAAGGTGAAAATTACTGTTGGATATTTTGTGCAGGAAAACCCAGGCAAGTAAGAGTTTTTAAAAGAAAGGAATAACATCATAAAATAATTAAAAAATGGTGAGAAAATGGATAAAGAATGCAATATGAGTCAGACAGAGGAAACCACATAACATAGAAGATGAAGAATAAAGCACATCAAGGGCCAGACAGCTACAGGATGTCACACATGCACCAAATAAAAAAAACCCTACTAATTTATTATATTTTGTCCTAACAAAATGACTTTGATTTCAGTGGTTAGTCATTTAGACACAAGAACAGATCAAATCAGCTGTAGTCACTACAACCAAAAATTAAGAAAAATCAATAACGCCCCTCCTTTTTTGCTCCCATTTCCTTCCATTAGCTTTATGTTTGAATACTGACAGTGCCAATATCATTATGTTTGATGTAATGCATTATAGACACTCTGTCAGTTTTAGGCACGTCTTAAAGCCTTGGCCACTATAAGAGAACATGAGAACGTGAGGTGAGGATAAGTCTTGCCAGAGAGTGAGACATTCCAGCCAGTAATTATGGAAAGAGACCGTGGGATCCCGATCTGGGCGAAAACCATTAATTTTCCAATTTGTCTCATGAAAAGGCAGAGGATTGGGCACAGTGAATTTAGCCGAGTGTTAGTGTAAGAAGAGCCTGCTGTAGGAACACTATGATCTGAAGCATGGTCACACATTTGAGATGAATGCTTACAAGAATGACGAAAGGGCGATCAAAGGAAGGTTTATCTAATTTCTATTGTGTTGGGTATAATTAGGAAGATAAGTTGGAAGAATGGCTAGACTGTCATTTTTTCCCCCTTTGTTAGAGAGGGACTTTATCAGCGTATATGTGGGCTAGTGAATATCCACACTAAGCTTTCTAAACAGCAGCTTAAACAGAGCTGTCGCCATGTTATCTTCTTCACAGCTCAACACAACAATAATGAAGTATGTGTGTAGTTTAATATGCTTTTGAGTGTACCTTGCTTTAATGTGCACTCACAAATAAGCCAAAAATATGCTTTCAATCCTATCCTGTTCTTTTTGTATAGAGATATATGCAGATGTGCATTTGTGGGACTAGTTCCATATTTAAACATGCACATAATAAAGCAATTTAAGGTTAATTGTATGACCTCAATCTGCATGTAATTAATAAAAATGCTATATGAAGGAAAGGACATGTTATAGTATAGTTATTTTGGTGTTTTAGTTGTTAAAAAAAGTTTAATTTTTCTAAATGAATCCTCCAGTTGTCTAATATTCTCTCACTATTTTGAAGCGGGACTGTTCTCGATAAGAAACATACTAGGTGGTTTCTAACTATGAGAGAACTGATGGATTCAGGTTTGTTTACATTCTCAGTCATCCCTGTTTTACCTGCAGGTACATTCCTAGTTATTTGTTGTACGGGACTGTTAAGCAAATAGATTTGTCACGTTCATCAACCCTTCTATCATATGACTCACAAAAGCAGAGAACAATCATCACAACCTGATCTTAATCAAACATACTATAAACCAATACTGTATTCATTTTGTCTTGTATTTGTCTTTTTTTTAAAGGGTTTGGTCACCCAAAAATGTCATTATTGTCATTATAAATGTAAAGTTCTGTCATTCATTTCTCACCCTCAAGTTGATCCAAACCCACAAGACCTTCATTTATCTTCCGAACACAAATTAAGTTCTTTTTAGAGTATTAGTAGACTCTCTGCTTTATATCTTCTAACGCTTCATTTTGATGGGTCCACAACAAACAACATACTGACTGTGATAATCTTTGCAAGTATATGTCAACTTATTCTACTAACCCTAAAACTAGTCTACTCAGAATTAGTTGACATGTAATTGACATGTAGTCACAGAGTTATTTACAGTTAGTAGTGAACATAAATTATTTTTGATGGAATCAGAGAGCCATCGGATCCCCCATAAAAAGCAATACAACTAAAATGATGCCAGATCCAGAAACGTAGTGGACACATCAGTATGGAGGATCAAAAATGTCTTAATTCGTGTTCCGAAGATGAACCAAGATCTTATGGTTTTGGAACGACACAAGGGTGAGTAATAAATCACCGAATTTTGGGTGAACTAACCCTTTAAGGAATTCTTCCAAGATATTTTGTGAGACTGTAAACAGGAGATCTGTATCCACACATTTTTTTCTGTGTCATCATAATATGACTGCATGATGCATAAAATACATGAAAGAAGCATATCTGTATATAGTCTGATACTTTAAATGACTCTCTGCAACTTCAAACAGACTGACCCGATCATCAGTTATTTCCTGCTGATAGGGTAATTCAGTGATTCAGCAATAAGTAATGAAACATGAAGCCGAAGCATGGTCGTAGACAAACTCCAAACAAATATGTCAGAACTGCATGGTAGGAACACCCCCATCTGTGACTGCTGTGCCAACTGAAATAACTACCTTCATTTATCTCTTTCACCAACAGCGCATATCAGGATAATCCCTCTTCTTTAGACTTCATGCATAATGCATCAACCTAATCCTCGAGAATAGGTGGCAGGTGATTATAATTACTCAGGTAAGACTGTATCTAAAAAATACAGAGCTCCCATTAGCTCATTATCTCACACGATCATTATAAATGATACTTTTTACATATTCAAATTAAGTTAAGTGCTATTAATTATGCACTTTGTGTAGAAATCATTGCCTGTTATGGACAGATGTTAGTTAAATGTCAGTGGAAACATGAGAGAAAGAGAAAGCAATGTTCATGCTTTAAACATGCATGCTTTTTCACGTCCCATCAGCTTCCTTAATCGAGTGGTTATAGGTGAATACTGAGGTTATAGGTGAAATCAGTGCAAAAACTAAAACACCTGCATCTAGAAGTTAGTCTTAAAGGCACAGTTGACCAAAACATGCAAGTTTAGTTCTCATAGGAAAAAAATGTGCATTTGGTAAAATTTCTTCAAAATGATATTTCGCTGATTCTTGCACAATTAGCAACTCTTACAACTCTTTAAACATTTTGGGAACCATGCGGTAACACTTTATTTCGATAGTCCACTTTAGGCATTCAACTAACAGTAAGTAACCTTGCAGCTACATGTCAGCTAGCAGTCATTAGAGTAGACTGTCTGCTTTATATCTTCTAACTCTTTATTTTGATGGGTCCACAACATACTGACTACGAGAAACTTTGCAAGTCTATGTCAGCTTATTCTACTAACCCTTAAACTAGTCTCAGAGATGCAAATTAATGAGAATTAGTGGACATGTTATTGACATGTAGTTACTTACAGTTAGTAGTGGACTACCAAAATAAAGTGTAACCAAATATCCAGTGAAATCCAGTGAAAATGTGTATTAATCTGAACGAGTTGTTGTACTCACATTATTCCTGGAAATGAAATGTCTGGTGAGTGGCACTGAAAACTTTATCACGTAGGTGGTACAAAATAATGTGCCACCTACACTAAACCCTAAAAAATGCATTTGCTTAAACAACCATGCCATTTTGCATATTTAAAGCATTTTTATTGTGTATTGCGTGACTGGTAGGCCTACCTGAGTGACAAATATAAGTACAGGTACAATATAAGTTACCGTACAATGTTACCATGCAACCCTTCAATTGTATTATTATTGTTATTTTTTTACAAATCATGCATGGTAACAGCATTTTAGGTTGAAAACATAGTAATATGGAACCACAATGGAGTCTTTATTAACTGCTTATCTACCCTGTAATCACAATTTGTGTGAAAAGGACTAACAGTTTTTGGTGTTTTCTTTTACTTTATATATTTCAGATGCAAACTGTAGTGAATTGTACAGTTTGTATGTGTGTGTTTTTGGCAGAGGCTCCCAATGCGCCCCTGTGACTGTCCCTTAATGACAACTGAGTGTGATCTGAACAGGTGCAAGATGAACCAATCAAAAAGGTCAATATTAGCTACAGAAAAATTGTCTGTTGGCATTCACAAATTATCATAATTTCTTAGATGGTGCAGTTGACCATCCACTATTATATAAAGAAATATTAGCAATATAGCGAAAATAAGTAGTACATTTTGAATGGCCATAAATGGAAAAAAGATGCTTTTCAGTTTTTTCAGCACGTTACTCTAACTTCCAAGTAGGAAGTGTTACTGGATTAACATCCTTTGTTGATCCTGGAACAGCATTTCGATTAACCAATCACAACCCCCTGATTTTGTTAGTGTGTGCCGACCAAACAGTTGTCAGTCCATTTGGACCAATCCCTTTTTTTCATCTAGACACACCATCATGAGGAACGCTATTCCATCTTCTCCCCGTCTGTGTAACACAAATGTTAATTTTATCATAAGTAGGACAACATAAATGGTACCCGATGCCTCTGCCAATCCGTTTTTATAATTGCCACTCATGCATTTGTTAAAGTGAAGCATTCTATGGACATTCAACCTACGTCTCTTAACTGAACATTCAATGCTTTATGTAATGCCTGTTCTAACTGACTGTTAAACTATTTGCAATAGACATTCCTTGTTTGTTTCGTGACCCAAATGGCCATATATCTTTATTTATTTATTTTTCTAATCCCACTATATTATGCACACACACAGACAGTGCATAGAGCTGCTGTGCCAAGACCCCATTGATGACTGCCTAGGCATGCATTATGCATCAGGAGCGTTTGCTGAATTAAAGAGGCAAAGAATCAGTGGTGCACTGTGTCTCAGTGCACTTACATCACCTTAGCTTATTCTCACCGGCGTGTAATTTCCTCCTTGATGAAACACAAAATTAAATGTGTGGCCCTGAGAGCAAATGAAAAAGAAATGGATGAGAACAGATACAAACGCAGACAAGTGGCTCTTGGAGGGAGCTACCCACAACACAGTGCTAGACTTAAAAAGTTGATCTATCCGTATGATTGAGGGTTTGTCTAACCCTCTCTGCACAGCACAAACCCCTGATGTAGAGTACTAGGAGGCATCATTACATTCACTTTATCAGACGCAGACAGCATTGATGTGTATCCTGGTGGAGTGCTATATAAGCGAACACCTTTTAGGTGGAAGAATGGAGCTGAATATTCAATGCCTCATTATGTAAACACATTCTGGCTTAAAAGCTTGTACTGTTAGATGTTTCTTTAGCATACATATCAGTTTGGTATGTGCTTTTAATTCACACTTCGCACCTAGAGATGAGTATGGTCTGCAATTAGAATTAATCCAGCGGCAAGCTAGAGTTGATCA
Organism: Enteromius paludinosus; assembly: GCA_032361165.1. NCBI lineage: Eukaryota > Metazoa > Chordata > Actinopteri > Cypriniformes > Cyprinidae > Enteromius > Enteromius paludinosus. The sequence continues at coordinate 10,245,017 of JAUMHQ010000081.1, forward strand.
AAATGAAAATGACTACCACGTAGGCAATTTGGTTGAAAGGAGCATAATAAATACATTGGCTCCAGGACCAAAAGCTTATAATGAATGCATAAACCTTTTTAAAAGACACTATAACAGTTGGAATACTCATTTTGGTGGTAAAATAATATAATAAATCAGCATAAAATGTAAAACTCATTTTGTGCTACTTTAGCTGTGTTGTGGCTTGTTTCCATTTTGTTGTGATAACGCCTTTGTGTTGCGTCTTGTTACCAGTTTATTGTGCCAATTTCGTTGTGTTATGACTTGTTGCCCATGAGTTGCGGCTTGTTTTCATTGTGTTGCAACTTGTTTCTGTTGTGTTACAGCTCGTTTCCATTGTGTTTTGCTGAGTTCGTCACGTTTCGCTAATTTTGTTGTTACGGCTCATTTCCGTTGTGCTGTTCTAAGTTCATTCCATTGTGTTGTGGCTTGTTTACGTTGTGTTGCGGAGATGTCATTGAGCTGTGCACTACTGGGCCACTATAGGATGGGGACCAGCCACTGGTAATCTTTAGAAGCATTGTAAAAGTGCTCCATATGACTTGTGCACTATATTTAAATCAAGTGGTGCCATACTGTACAAACGTTAACTTGTCATTTACAAACAAAATTGCCTTGAATATTCTGCATGACAGCTGTGTAACCATTCTCGAGCCAGATAGATAATATGTGTCCTAACATCTCACTGTATTAAATATGGATTTCAAATAACAGAAGTTTTAGACAGGTTATTCCTTTAAGATATAGATCTATTAATGGGGCAAAATCTTTTAGAGCTAGAACATAAAGACTTCCACTTTCTCTACTTATTAAGCCAAATGTGTATTGGAACCTCATTGGAGGATAGGGCCGTTATCTCTGTGATGGCTGTATAGGGCAGAAGATTTTCTTTTTCTGTTTTCTTTTTCATTGATGGAATGATAACTTTGTGGATTCTCAGAGAACGGGCTAATATAAAGGGCGTCCTCTGTGGCTGCTGTCATCGTTGTTGCCATGGTAACCACTAATAGTGAAAGCCATTCATATATATATATATTGTGTGGAAAGAATTTGAAATAGCAGGTATTTGTTTACTTATTTTTTGCTGCACCCCTCAGTAGTAATATTGCAGTAACATGCAGACAATGGAAGGTATAACAAAAATATCTGTAACACTTCAGGAAATTAAAAGGAAAGAAAAGGTGCCCCATACTCAGAAATTGTGCTCCGCATTTTACCCATCCAAGTGCACTTACATAGCAGTGAGTAGTGAACAAACATACATCCAGAGCAGTGGGCAGACATTTTTGGGGGTCTTTGGGTCGAGACCCAAACCTATGACCTTTGGGTTACAAAACAGACTCTCTAATCATTAGGCCATGACTGCCCCAATAGTTCCTTTACAATAAAGTCCCATCAGTTAAAGGGATAGTACACCCAAAAATGAAAAGTACCCCTATGATTTACTCACCCTCAAGCCCATCCTTGGTGTATATTTCATACAAATATATATAAATAATCTTATTTAAAAAATTCCAAGCTTTTTCAAGCATTATAATTAATGGCAGTGAATATGGTCGAGATTTTGAACCAAAACAAAGTGCATCCATCCATCATAAAAAGTACTCCACACGGCTCCAGAGTGTTAATTAATAGAAGCGAATGAATGTATCTGAAGAAGAAAAATACTTTCTTCAAAACTTTACAAATAAAATTTAATCTCTAGCCTCCACTAGAGATTTTGTTTACACCAAAGGAAATCCAGTGTTCACTTGGCCTATATTGAAATCCTCTGAAATTTTTGTTTCTTGACAAGTATTTTGTTTTGCTCTCTCCTCTTTGCTTCCGTGTTCACCACTTCTCAACTTTCACTACGCCCAACGTCACCCGACTGGAACGCCTCTCTCTAGTGAACATAAATTACTATATTACACATTGCCACACACATTTTAGTTCTTTTTATAAAGACATGATTATTTAAAACAGAATCATTTTTCTCTGTCCTGTATATATGTATATATGTTTGTAAATTTATATTGGAATTTCAATGTATTTATTAACATTTGCTGCGTGTATCAACTTTAACATTCATCTAACACCTAAATCATGAAAAAAACAGCTATATAATAACTTCACAAACTACACAGGCAAGCACATTAAACATACACACAATTATACTACTGATTAGCATAAAAATGATATCAATCTAACAAACGTGTGAGTAGCAGAGATAAGAATCAACAAGCGGCTAGGCAGTGATTCATGTCAGTGACATGTCATTCTCTCTCAGTGTCTAATGGGTGTGTTGTTAGATTGGAGGAGGGTCCTGCAGAGTCTTGTATGCACAGCTGTAGGGGTACGTCCTTTCTTTCCATTGTGATGTCCAGTCACCAAGGCCAGAGCTAAAATTACTACAGCTGCAAGCCAATTATCGACCCTTCACAATTCTTCACAGCTTCTCTGTCTGGCAGACAGAAGATGGCAGCTGCTCTGAGAGCTGTGATGAACCAAAAAAAAAATGTGTTTGGCCCGGATCCTTTAGATTGGAGTATGCCGGTTCAGAATAAGAATCGTATCTCATAGATCCATAATGCACTTCATTACATTCTTCAGTGGCTCAGGTGTTTAGGGGTGCAAGACCGTATATGTGGAATTACAGATGTGATTTCAAAGCAATTTTACGAGTTGGCAGGACTCCTTGAGACACTTTAGACTAAATCACTTTTAATTAGACAAGCAAAAAGGATAAAACCAGAAACTACAAGTTGCCTAAATACATATTTTTGCTGGAGGAGCTCAGATGCTTTTGCCAGTAACTAGTAAAAAGTGTATGCGTTATAGACTGCTGTTTTGATGTAGTGCTTGATATGGATTAAGAGCTCTAACTCAATCAGTTTCCTGTGGAGAGAGCGTTGACAATCAATCAGATCCAGGTTTACTCTGTTTGATCTGCGATTCAAATATCCAAGCGTTTCCAGGAATTGTCCATTAAAAAACCTAATGTCTATGTACAACATTTGTGGCAAGCAAAATGTATTTTTTATGTATTTTTGGATAAATGAGAGACTAAGGTGTTTACAGTAAATGCACTTTTAGAAATGTTAATTATGTCTTCCCATCCGTTTCAACTCATGTCATCATGTCACCAACTAAAAATTCATCTTTTTGCTTTTGTTTGGCACCCGTATGAGGATGGCAGGAAGGTACATGAAAGAAAAATGATGAAATAATCTGTAAAACTCTATTTACATGGATGATAAATGCACCCCTCAAGAATTATGTCCGTAACATTTAAAAAAATAAATAAATTAAAAACCATCTAGAAAAGCAGCACATTTTCTTATTGAAGAATTAATGAAAGTGATTTAACAATAGCATCACAGTTCTGTTTTTGATGCATCGAGTTTGCATGACTTGCATGAAACATACTGTTTTTGTGCATCTTGTACATCACATACTTTGCCAAAAACACATATATTTGGTTTTGATTATCCTGTCTATTTAACTAAAACCATGCATTTTAAGCAATGTTAGTTGCTAAATATCGTTTTCTGAGCGCACACATTCAAAACACAAGCAAAGAAAGCGTCGGTCACACGGCATGTGAGTACTAAGCTAAGATCTCTTTCATGTCTTATTGCGCTTAAACTGTCAAATTCGAGTCACAAAACAATAAATAAATCAGCTTAAATTAACTGCTCTTGTCTCCTTTGAACATGCATTACTTCAATTTTTGCCATTAGTTTACTGCTAGTACACTGCTGTCACTTGCAAAACTAATATGACGACCCGGTAGGTGGAAACATGTAGATTAAGGGGTTGTAATATTGTAACTAGATAAAAAAGTTTGTCGAGACAAACTTTAAGTTGGCTTGAGAAAGCAGTGGCTTAGAGTTAAAAAAAAGTTTAAACAGTTACAATTACAAAGTTACTAGCATGTTGCTAGCATGATTAGCATGTTACTACCATGTTGTTAGCATGATTAGCAAGTTACTAGCATGTTGCTAGCATGATTAGCATGTTACTAGCATTTTGTTACCATGATTAGCATGTTACTAGCATGTTTGTAGCATGATTAGCATGTTACTAGCATGTTGCTACCATTTTTGTAGCATGATTAGCAAGTTACTAGCATGTTTCTAGCATTATTAGCATGTTTCTAGCATGATTCGCATGTGACTAATATGTTACTAGCATGTTTCTAGCATGATTAGCATGTTACTAGCATGTTCCTAGCATGATTAACATGTTACTAGTATGTTGCTAGCATGTTTCTAGCATGATTAGCAAGTTACTAGCATGTTTCTAGCATGATTAGAATGTTACTAGTATGTTGCTAGCATTTTTCTAGCATGATTAGCAAGTTACTAACATGTTTGTAGCATAATTAACAAGTTACTAACATGTTTCTAGCATGATTAGCAAGTTACTAGTATGTTGCTAGCATGTTTGTAGCATGATTAGCATGTTACTAGCATGATTAGCATGTTACTAGTATGTTGCTAGCATTTTTCTAGCATGATTAGCAAGTTACTAGCATTTTTTTGTAGCATGATTAGCATGTTACTAACATGTTTCCAGCATGATTAGCATGTTACTAGTATGTTGCTAGCATGCTTCTAGCATGATTAGCATGTTACTAGCATGTTGCTAGCATTTTTCTTGCATGATTAGCAAGTTACTAGCATGTTGCTAGCATGATTAGCATGTGACTAGCATGTTGCTAGCATGAAAAGCAAGTTACTAGCATGTTGCTAATATGACTGCAGGGTGTTTAGAGTTGAATTTAGACAGTTGGCAGAGTCTTGGCTCATCTGAGCATTCAGTGAATGGGAGTCTATGGGATTTTTTCCATTTTTATTCGCAATTTTTACGAAAATCGTAAGTCGGATCAGT
>JAUMHQ010000081.1:10296165-10308432 GCA_032361165.1 Enteromius paludinosus
CACGTACAGTAGTTTAGAAAACTAGTCCCGTCTGAATAAGGCTACAGTGTAATTCGGCTATACATCCGCGCTAAAGGAGAAAGTCACCGTATAGACTCCAACCCAAATTTGTCAATAGATTAACGGCGATATTTTTTTTTTGCGCGATAAGAGTCTCGCGTTAACGCCGATAACGGCCCACCACTAATTTAAATAAAATATCTTTTTTGAAAAAATGCATAATTACTGTTTTTACAATCAATAACATTGGAACTAATAGAGATTTTAATATTATTTTTAATTCATTTACTATATTTGTTACTTTTTTATTCATAAATAACAAATTCTGTTGTACAGTATACATATAGGAAATTATTAAAAATGAAGGAAACTTTTCTTAAAGATAACAAGTCAGGGCTAGAAAGCTGCAAATGTGAAAATGTTTGAATTATGTAAACGTAAAAATATATAACCCATGGGTTAAAGGCTGCTGTAACTGAACTTGAAAGAAGCTGTTATCTGGTGCAGCTGTTAAACAAAACAAATTGGGCAATTGGATACGAAGTGAAATAATGGACCAGTGAGGATATGGCTACTTGTTTGATATATCCATTCATCCTCTCTATTTTAGAACCTGATATATGTGGAAAAGTCACAATATCCCACAAATGCACTCTGGATAGTTTCTGCAAACCACAATTTAAGTGCTTCATTGCTTCGGTTTGCATGTAGTGATGCAGTTTATTGGCTCTCTACGATGCATCTTGTTAAACCAATACAGATTGCTGCTGTTGGGCTTGTCTCTATTTATTACCTGAATCCTGACTCCCAGAGGCTTTCCCCCTTTTGCAGCTACCACTGACTACTTTGCTCTTATGGAAGATGTTTTATTCTAGGATGGCAACAAACAGTTGGTCTTTCGAAATTTGGATCAATTATATGATTATTAGACAGATGTAATACAGTTGATGTGTTTGCACTTAAAGAGTCATTTGTGACATGCGTGTATCCTCTCGACTGACCTTTAGAGAAAAATCACAGTGCTATAAAGACAAACAAAAAACAGTATAATTAAGATATAACATTTGATTTAAAACTCATAGGACAAGTGCTACACGGACTGTTCCATTAATATGATATCATCAATTTCCACTCAGCTGATCTCTAATAAGTTTTCTGCCATTTTCAAACAGAGCTGTAATTGAAAGTTGCTCATGCAAGACATTGCAAAGGAAGCATTCTGTCACATTACAAGCTTCAAGACAATCACTGAAATATTTCCTTGTTTTTAATACCTGGTATTATATTATACTGACTGATCAGACTTTGGAAATAATAGAGAGTTTAAATATTTTGTTATAAATATTAATGTCATTTCAGTAGTTCACGCTTCCTTATATTCACAGTCATAGTAGTAGCGTATTTGGCGTGCTGTCCTGGGGGCGAGCCGGGAGCCCGGCGGACTCTGAGCCCTAGAAGTATGAACCCAAGGGTAGAGCTCAGCGTCCGGCTCAGACCCCGTGTACCCCCCATTAGGATAGAGCGAATGCTTGTAACGAGATGCGGAAGGGAAGGAAACTGGTTGGAACAGGATTGGTTGATGAGTAAATAGGTAATGATTGATAATACAGCGCCGGCTGTGTCTGAATAATCGTTCATGCATCCTCCCGAAATTGGCTTGGCAACGTCACTTGTTTTTTTTATAAAAAAAAGTGCATTGATTGTAAAAACAGTAATTGTGAAATAATTTGAAAAAAAAAAATATATATATATATTATTTTACAATAAAATACATATTTATAGGACACATTTTTTTTTTAAAGGTTGTATATTCAATATATTCTATTTGTATGTATTCAATAGTTTCCAAAAATTATATGAAATATGTTTTTTTTTTTTTTTTTTTCAGAACTTGATGACTCTGGATGAACAATCCTTTATGCATATAGTTTCACATTACACTCTACCTGATCTAATTAAATGCAAACAGCTTGCTTTCTCCCGTTGCAACATGTCTATACTTCTAAAGAGCAAAGTGCTTTACAATAACAGCTCATTCAGCAAGATGCAATTAAGGAAGAAAAAGAATACTTAATTAGAAAGTTTCGATTAAATGCAGACAGCAGTCACATACTAAAGCCTCTAACACAGTCTACATATATATATATATATATATATATATATATATAGAGAGAGAGAGAGAGAGAGAGAGAGAGATATTACTAAGCTTAATATACAGTACACAAAATCACAATTTATTGGAGGTGGCTGTCCCGAACCCTAACTCCAAATTTTAGCTTGATATTGAAATAAAATTAGTTTCTTTGTTGTTTTTTAAAGTATCTTTTTGATTATTTTATAGTTTTTATATTTGATTTTTTAAAATATTTTATATTTTATGCAACTTTATATATAAAAAAAACATGTCTTCCATTTATCATATCACTACTGAAGTATGTTTTATTCTTTTGTCCGAGAGGAAAATGAAGGAGGAGCTTAATTTTCTCAGCAGGCGAAATGATATTACGCAGCTCCTGAAAATTGTCCGGCACTGCATAATATAATGATACGGCAGCAAAGCTCCTTGGTTATTATGCCAGAAAAAATATAGTTAATAAATGTATCGAAAATGTAAGAACAGAAGAGTGAAGTTTGAAATTGGAAGCATTTTTGAGCATGATGCTAATGGTCTAATAAGATTCAATGATCTATGCTAAGCTACAGCTTAATGTGCTACCGCCAGACCTAGAGGTTGGCTGAATGTATTCAAAAACTGTAAAACTCAACTGTTTAACTCTAGGAGAGTTGAAAAATGTTGAAAATGTTGTGTCCTTTTAAAAAGTATCTAAAAATGTAATCGAAACCGTCACTACTGAAAAAATTTTCAGTAGTGACGTCTTTGTTTTTTTTTTGTTTGTTATCCCATAGAATTGTCACTACAAAAACATCGCTACCAAAACATGGCATCTTTGTTTTGGATAGTGACAGAAGAAGCACATAATAATATTTGGAGGGAAAAACGTTTTAGTACAGTTATGCAATTTGATGTGGTTACTACCAAAGCACTACTGTCACTACCAAAAATGTGCTGTCACTACCGAAGCATGGGATGTTTTGTCAAAGATAAAGTATTCTGAATTATAAACTAGGATAGTTATGAAAATGTTTTGTTCAATGTTTATTCAAATTAATAAATTGTTAACTTTGAAATCAGTAGTTAAGGATCAGATCCACCTTTTTCCTTTTACAGATTAAATATATATATATATATATATATATATATATCTTTATTTGTATGTATGTATGTATATATATATATACACAAATATTAGTGATCACTTCGGGGAGTGGACAAATATTCCAAAATTTTCTGAAAATACAATATGACGATTAACTGCACAATTACTAGACATGTGTGCCTTGGATGTTTTATACAATTTTCATATTTTTCTCTTATTTTTTTTAAAACATCACATTTTTCCATAATGCTCTGACTTTGGACCAATTCTGTCTGTACATATATAGAAAGAGTTGGGGGAGTACGGAATTTATTTCATTTGCATTATTATAGATGTAGCCCTCCAGCCCAACCCCCATAACCCTGATTTGTGTCTTTGAAGTCTGCACTGGAAGAACATAAAAAGCCTGTGGAAACTAAGGAAAATCTGTATACATATCCTCTTACATCCCTTTAATATCAGGTAGCATTTATACCGTTTATTGTGTAGGTGTGAATGTACTCGGTAGTTTCCAGGAAACAAGGAGTATTAAATAACAAAACAAGCAAAACAAACAAAATAGTAGCAACAAGCACACCTGTTTGTGAGTCTATTGAACCTGATTTAATATATAATATCAGCCCACAATAAACATTTTCTGATGTGTATTAAACCCCTTTCTGTCAATTTGTCTTCACTTTGTAGTGTGAGACGGATATGAAATATTGATGGACTAAGCATCATGGAAGCACTCCGAAGTGCTGGAGAAAGGTCTAGCCCTTTCATCGCCGCAGCACAAAGGGAGCTATCATTTAGTGAAGTCTTTGTTGCTTCCCACCAAATCAATATTCGCTGACATTTTTAGTAAGGGCTGGGCCTATGTGGGGGTGTAGAACCAAGCAGTGCTAGAACAAAGGCAATGCTTTTGAAACTATGACAGGCATTGCATGGCCATTAGCTTCTCTCTGAATCCTGCCGAGAGGTGGAGGAAGAGGGGGTGGCCGCCATGGAGAGACTGTCATTTCAGGTCGTCCTGTTTCATCAATATTCAACACTCTGTGACACTAACACTTACCAGGATGCGACTCAGTGTACAGAAGAGGTGCAAATAATTAGACAGGAATGAAAACACCTGCTTACATTTCAAAACTAAAATTCAATAATGTCAATAACAATTTTTAAAGATGCAAATGCATTTTAATCAGATCAATTTGGTTATTTTGTGCTAGATTTAGCTCTGGTGAAATGTCATGGGGCACTTAATTTGATTCATCCTGCAGTCTCATGCGCAAATTAAAATTCAATAATTCATACGAAGAATCCTAATGTAGGATACAGAGATGAAGGTAATACATGAACGCTCTCGGTTATGTAAATAGTATTTACATAATTATTGGGCATGAAAATCAAATTATTATACCCAGGAATGAGGATATTAATTATGGCTAATTAAAAAAGAAATGATAGTAGTAATGAATAATGAAAAAATGGTGATTTATTAACAAAACAACAATGTAATATGCAATATGTATTAATTAATAAATGAATAAATGAAAATAAAAAATAAATAACAATATATTATTATAATAATATTATAATGCAATCTATCTATCGAAATATTATCTCTCTCTATACTGCATGAAGAGTTCATTTGCTCATTTGGTTGATAAATAACAAAAATACAAAAAAGATTTAAAAAAATATGTTGTTTTATATAAATGAAGACAGACAGACAGACAGATAGATAGATGTTTTCAGTTATAAATATTACATAAAATATGTATGAAAATGTAATTATGCTTTAAAGACAAAACAAAACTGTTAAAATATAAAAAAATGCTATTTTAGCATAATTATTATAAAAAAAAACAAATAAAAAAAAAACCTTTAGTATGATTCCAGTGCCGAATCATGAATACATTTCACTCTAGATTCCTGTAATAACATATTTGATATATGTATGTCTAGGGATTTTTTTTTTTTTACATAAAATGAAATAGCGAGATAGCACAGTAAATGTGACTGTGGATTACAATATCGATTGGAGAGAAAAAGTTTATCTTTATCATGCACAGAGTGTCTCAGGCGAGTGACGAGATCGAAGCCAGTCATAAGAGTTCGCCGCTAGGTTTCCCTCGAGGCAGCCTCTCCTGTAAAAGGTATAAAATAATGAGGGGTAGCAAGATGGGCAATATTAATGATTGAAAAACTGTTCCTGTCACAGCCCTCACTGGTTCAGTGGAACTTTACAGGGTTTTTTTATTAACATGTTGTGTGCTGTCGGTGTCAGAGGCTGTCTGCTGAATGGACAGGCTAGCCGTGGGCTACTCATGTGTGAAGCTGCTGCATTTCTCACTTTTTGACCTCAACACTAGCTGACTATTCACTCTCAGCAATGACAAGAAACTGCCTCGGGCTCTTCCTTGCTACAGACATAAAAACATACACGAAGCATGAAGACTCGTTTTATATTTATTGTATTCTGAGGTGTTTATTTGTGCATTCAGAGAGACCTGCAGCTCTCCCTCAAACACAAATTTACTATGTACAGTACATGTCTTTTTCTACCTCTAAATAAATAATGAATTTTATAGAGAATATTTTATAATAAATAAAATAGAGATAAATTGCACTCTCGAGAAGTAATGGCAAACATTTAGACTTACATACTTACATATTTACATACTTGTAAGATATAGAGAAATGTAAGTACAAGAAATAAATCTAAGATTGTAAGGTACAAAGTCATTTTACGAGATAAAGTAACACTGTGTTTAAGTCACAATGTGAGATGACATAAATTGCATTCCCAAGAAATAAAGGTGCAACTATGTGATATAGTCACATTGCAAAATATAAGTCATCTTGTGAACATGAAAGATATTATTGTAAGACATAAAGTTGCATTTAAAAGAAATATAAAAATAGCTGATCACATGACATTGTGAAGTTATTTTGTGAAAAATACTAAGTGGCATTTGCAAGAAATGAAGTCACACTTGTGAGATAAAGTGACCATTGATATATTAATGGCAGTATATTAATTACAAGAACTAAAGGCAATACATTGCAATATATACAGTCACATTATGGAGCATAAAGTCATAATAGTGAGCTATAACCCCATAATTATGAAACATAAAGTAGCAAATGTGAGATATGAAGTCACATTGTGTAATATACTGTTGAGTCCCAATTTTTCTCAAAGCTTGAACTGTAAGATATGAACTCATACTGCAAGATATAAAAGTCATAATTGTGAAATATAAAGTCGCTAACATAGTTGTAACATTCCCCGAAAGAGACATTTTAAAAGAAGCATAGATTGAAAATGCAGCAACACCTTGATGTATTTGTTTTCTGTTTCTCCCTGCAGTCATTTAAAACCTGATATTTAATCCTACCTGATATCCCTAAGCAAGTGCGCATACCTATTCATTTACAGAGGCAAGGGTATTCTTCTTGTGCATGGCAGTTGAAGGCTCCAATATTTCACTCGTGCCAGTGAAACCTGGGAGATAATCAATATGACATGCCAAACAATAGAACACAATGATTGGAGTTTAATACCCTCAACTCGAGAATCGCTAATGTTCCTGTTGTAGAAAATCGATCCTTCTAACACCACAGCGATTCCAACTTAAACGTGCACTGCTGGAAGATTACGGCACCATTGATGGGAGTCTCAATAAAAACATAAAGCAATAAGATAAAGAATATTTCGGGGGGTTTCAACACAGTAACAAGGGCATTTCCCTCCTGTAAAAACAAATGCTCAGCTCCTGTTTATCAAGAGACATCCAGAAAGGGTATTATGATATGTGCCTGAGGGATTGATACGGAGATAGACGGATGAGCTGTCATTTTAAGAGAGGATACTGTAATACAATCTATTTACTTTGTCTTTTTTCATTCTTGATAAAGCTACGGGTCTTATTGTAAGGTCTTACATACAACATAAATTAGACAAAAAATAAGCCTGTTGCACTACCGCACAGTCTTTAAAGCTAAAAGATGATGTGTTCAGACATGTCTTTGGGAGTAAGGGAAGCTTTTAAAGAGGGGCTCGATCAGGAGGGCTACAGATAATTAATTAAATACAACCAGGGGGAAGCTGATGACAGCCATATTGCTCTTCTTCTATAATAGGGTGTTGAATTCCCTGCCCCTGAGGCTCGCTGCCGCTCAAGAACCTTTTTCCAATATCAGGGAGGTGATAAATATTCAATGACGCAGAGACTTGTGGGCAACAATTGGATCCGTTTCTCTCTGTGTTTGAAGGAGGAGGAGGAGGTCGCTGGCGGAGTGACATAATGCGGCGGTGATCCTGTGTGAAAGCTGAAGTCAAGACTTTTATCAGCGTCCCATGGGATGTTGCTCTGATCTCCAAACCCAGAGACGCCAATGACCAATCCCCAGATGTCAGTAACTAAACCCCAGAGCTCACTGTGCCTACTTTTCACAGGTAGATGCTAAAAACACTGGTATTATTGATAGACTGACCAGAGGAAAAATGTACGCTTAATAGCTTTTTTGCTTATTTTTTTTTTTCATTACACTGATTCTCAACTTTATACTAACACCTGTTGGTGCTAGTGATTGAAATCTGTTGATTAATCCAATTTTTTAGGTTAGTTCACCCAAAAATGAAAATGACGCTACGAGAAGACTTTTTTGCGCAAAGAAAACAGAAAAAACGTAATTTACTGACTATTCTTCCTCCCTGATATACGTCTTCTGGCATTTTAGAGAGTATTGCAACATATGCGTATGCCTTCCGCTAGGCAAGTATTCTTCTAGCATCGCAAATGTGAAGTTGAGCCGCTTATGTCACATGAACTGTTTTACCAAACAGTGACGTGAGGGTGAGTAATTAATGAACATAATCGTTGCGATTCATGTAATGTCATTTGTTTTATCAGTGATAAGAAACATTATAATAGAAGTGGTTTCCACTTTATTCCAGCTATGTTTGCTAAGAGACTAGGTGGCGACAAATCTTTATAGTGAGTCAGATTAATCATTATTCACTCATTCATTCAGCAAATGTCTTTTTTGAGAGAGTCAGTGAAGCCTTCACTAATTAATTTAGTAATAAAGCAAACCGTTGTCTTTACTGAGTCACTGAATTGCTCACTCAACCGTTTTTTTTAAATGCTAATTTATTCAGAAACAGAAGAGCTGTCTGCATTCATGCAAAGAAATACATACTGTAGCTTAACTTTTAGACACAATTTTCTTGTTTATTGAACTTTTCTTGTTTCTTGTTTATTTATTGAATTGTTTTTAATGTAAGAGCTTACACAACCATTTATATCTTAAATGTGCAAGGCTTCTGGTGTCATCCACTTTCAGTTATTTTAGCTGTACAAAAGCAGTCTGTTATGCAGCTTCATATTATTTATCACCATATTAACACACAGCATAAGCACCAGCATTAAAGAATCAGTGCACCTTCTAATGGTAATTTAGGAAATGTAGTTATAAAGGTTACATAAGTTGATAAAAGTTAAGGTTTGTTCTGGAAAATTCACTTGCTGTCAATAAACGGGTTAAATGGTGTGTGTCTGGCCTTTTGCTGACTTAAGTCATTGGCTGACAGACTGATCAATAGAACAGATTAGTTCCCGCTGTCAGCTATCACCTTTCCCTTGGTGTAGGGTATTTGAGCTCGGACTAGTGGTTTTGGGAGGCAGTGGTAAGAGAAGGAGGATTTGAAAGAGAGGATGAGAAAAAGAAAGAGTGTGTAAATTAGAATTATTTTACTGTTGGACTGCAATAAAAGGTATTAATTTCAATGCAGAACCATTCACAACCAGTTTAAAGATTGAAAATTACTACAAGCAAAACTGGTAGAGTAGGAAGAAGGGAAACACATTTATTTTGGTTACTTGACAAAAGCATATCTGGGTTGTCACATGAACAAAGACAGAATATGAAACGGCAATAGCGCCCATCCCAGACTGCTATTGTCTAACCGTGTCCCCTCAGTCAGCCAGTGTCCCAGACTCTGACCCTAATTAAGTCATCAGACACAGGCACTTGACCAGGGGTCGCCTTCTCCACTGCAGTCTGGATCCATGCGGCTCAGGCTGATTGCTAAAAACACTTAGAAAGCCGCTCTGCTCCTCTCATCACTGTCCCCATCCCTGTCACTGGCTCTGGTCCTGCTCGATTACAATAATCTTTGGGTTCACTGACTGTATTACTTATGCTCTGAGTTTTAATAAAACATTTCATACGTACTGAGAATGAAAAAGCAGCTTAATTATAGCTTCAGCGTGACAGGGCTCTGACCCTTTCATTGAGTTCAGGGCCATAATCAAATGAACACACATAAATCTGTTTCTAATAAAAGATAAGGGAATTATTGCTTTTATAAAACAATGCAGCATAATTTCAATAATTAGCCAGTGAGATTTGTAATGTTTTCTACTATGCTCACCATGGCTGCATTTATTTGATAAAAAAAAAAAAAAGTTAAAACAGTAATATTGTGAAATATTAATAAAACTTAAAATAACATTTATTCATTTAAATATATTTTAAAATTCCTGTAATGGCAACTGAATTTTCAGAAACAATTACTCCATATATAATTGATAATTGATTTGATGCACAAGAAATATTTTCTATTTAAAAAAAAAAGAAAAAAAGTGACATTATAAATATATTTTCTTTTGATCAGTTTAATTTGTTAATAATGGTTGACTCAACATGCAACACTGATAAACAATAAATCAAAAATAACAGCAGGGACAGCAGGCCAAATGTCAAAATAAACTTCTCTAAAACCAGATTAAATGGATAGTTCACCCAAAAATTTAAATTCTGACATCAATCGCCCTCACTCCAAAACATAACATAAAATCTGCATTTTTGTTTTCTCTGCACACAAATTGACTATTTTAGTGATGCCATTCCTACCTATCTGGGCCTTGAACGTGGTAGTTTCATTGTTTTCTATTTCTAAGCTCTCTGCCCTCAAAAATTGACAGAATTGAAATTTTGGGGTAACTATCTCTTTAAAATAAATGTTTTTCATACTACCATAATATTGTACTTTAACACAATATAAAATTGCCTATGAAATACTGAATGAATTTATCCTAGCATTGCAGACAGGCAGTTTTCTCTATATAATTTCAGTTGATTTGGAAAGTGATCGTATAAAGGGGTGAAAAACAGCGGGTTCTTTGCGCACTATAATCCTATTAACATAGATCACTTACACATTGTATAGCAGCAAGTCAATGCGAACAAGGACATGTGTAATCGCATTGCTTGAGAAAAAGGGAGATTGCCCTCAAGATACCTAAAGCGGTGTTTATTTCATGCTATTGATGCTATATGGGTGGAGGCTTTTGACACACACAGAAGGTGGTGTCAAGGAGCTGTATGGCTGGAATGTCAAACATTTAATCACATCCACTTGACGGCAATTTACAGTATTTAAACTGTGTCAAAATCAGAAAGAAACACTGTAATTACCATACACCTGCACCATTATTTGTCACTCAAGACTGTAACGTTGCCCCCATTAACACCAGTTTAGCCTAATTGTGTATCAGAATATTCAGCATTCTGTGCCCCTTATTATGTTTAGGAATGTATATTAGATTTACCTTTAAACAACATCCGCCCTTTGACCTGCATCATATTGATCGCTTTTTCCCCTGCAGCTTCTGTTTCCATAGTAACAGAGCTAACCCTTGGGAATGACCTTTTATCAGACGGACACTATTGGGTAGTTTTCAGTTTGTAGCACAAACACACACACACTGGCTCAGGTGTCAAAATAGGCAATGCATTTAATTACTGGCTGATTCATTTCCATCCAAACTGTGGATAATGGTACCGGTGACTAATGACTCCATCAGCCTGTCATCCATAACACCAGCCATCAGCATATAATATGACAAACTACCTATAGGTTTACCAGGACAGGTCAGCGATGTGACCTTTATTGATTTTTTATTGATTTTAGAGCAAGATAAAATCTAAATGCCTTTTATGGCGAAATCGAAACAATAATATTTGACACAAATGTATGTATGTATGTTAGTCCAGTCATACTTTACAATAAAATTCATTTTAGCATGTGGTTCAACATTATTGGTTCATGTATTATTGGTCATTATTAAAACTCTAAACTAAACTATAAATAACCCCACATTTTTATTCTGTCATCCTTACTCGCTTTTGTCTGATCTCTTTAATTCAGTGTTCCTGGAGGCACACCAACATTACACCTTTTTTTTAAACTTTTCCTAATCAAACACACCTGAATGAACTCATCAGCTCATTAGTAGAGACTCCACGACCAGAAATATATTGGTCAGATAAGAGAGACATCTAAAATGTGCACTGTTGGTGTGCCTCCAGGAACAGGGTTGGGAAACACTGCTTTAATTCATTTTTGTTCATAATAAATTAACTAATGTGAAATACAGTTAAAAATAAATGTGATTAAAGAACTAAACCATTATTATCAAATGCATTCATTTTTTTGTGTGAATGGATTTAAATTTGTAATGTATTACAAGTAACTTTTAATTAACATTAACTTAAAGTCATTTCTATATATATATATATATACAATTTGTGAATAAGCTGACATTTAAACTGGGGGTTGTTGTTCACTGCAGCGTATCACAGACCTATACCAGATATACCACAGCTTTTTTTGTATGTTAAATTAGCGAAATGCCTTTTTCTGGATTCTAGAACCAAGAATAGAGTATCCAAATGACTGTCAGAGCAAAGCCAAGACTCCTGCTGCTTTATGAAAGAACACCTGAGAGTAATGTACCGCAAACCACTGGAACAGTCAAGAAACTAGAATGCAGCTGTGCCTGTTGTTTATGAGTGAGAGAGGGGGAAAAAGGGTCCTATAATTAATCCGTCTATCTGGCTGTGTTGTTTCAAGTGGCAAGAATCTGAATCAAGGGATGATGGGATACTACAGTAGGACTAGGGGTGGGCATAGATTAATTTTTTTTTAATCTAGATTAATCTAGATTAATTTTGAAATTAATCTAGATTAATCTAGATTAAAATGGCTCATTTG
>JAUMHQ010000081.1:10331637-10342742 GCA_032361165.1 Enteromius paludinosus
CCCGAAGGAAAGCAAGGTCTGACCACGGGTTGAACAGGCGGCGACACTCCGGGGAAACGCCAATCCGGAGTGTGCCATGGTGCCATGCCCATCTCGGGACTCGGTCGTGTAACCAGTGCTGAAGTGGTCTCATATGGAGCAGCCCCAGGGGCGTCACTGCGGCTGTGGCTGCCATATGCCCCAGGAGCCTCTGAAAATTTTTGAGAGGAACCTCTGTTTTGTGTCTGAATGACTGCAGACAAGTCAGCATGGCCTGCGCACACTCCCCCGCGGCCGGCAGAGATGCACCGCAAAAGCGCGCTTGACCTGGGGGATCGACACGTACCCCCTGGCTGCACCTCCGTCGAGGGTGGAGAGGGGAGAGGAGCTGGAGTGACAAGTGGCAAGTGTGACAAGTACGGGGCTCCTCATGCACCTCCGGGAAGAAAGGCACTGAGGGGGACCACAATGGGGCCACGATCCGAGAACCCAGAAACCAATCATCCAGCCGAGACGGATCAGCTGAAGGTGCACGTGGCACCTCCAAACCAATCGCCTCGGCGGTTCGGAGGAGCCTAGCCGAGAGCTCAGCATCTGCCTGGGACAGAGCAGCGGCCGCGGACGGCCTCTGTCCCGCACCGACGAGCGCCTCGCCGCTCGGCTCTCCCTCTGATGCTGGAGGAGACATCTCAACTTCCTCGGGTGCACCAAAGGATACGCTGAGCCCGGTGGCATTCGGGGGAGCGCATTCCTCGGGAAACACCACGGCGGAACCACGGATGCTGACAGAAGCTCGCGGGGCAGCGATGCTTTGCACAGTCACCGTGAGGTCCCCCAGGCACCGCACCGTGGCAGAGGTTAAGCCTTTACGGCTCACTTTGCAGAGCGGCGGATGCACTGGGAGCCGCCTCACGAAGGAGAGGCGTGACCTCAATGTGGCGATGGTCATACGCCCACAACAGGCGCATTAGTCATCCACCAGTGCCGCCTCAGCATGCTTCCGGCCCAAGCATGAGAGACAGCGCTCGTGCCCGTCTGAGGAGGTGAAACTCCCACACTCAGAAGCGCACGGCCGCATAGACATTCCGTAGAAGGGCTATGACAACCGTGAGCGATCCTGCCTTGTCCGCCCGGTTTGCCCAGGGAGAACCTCACGCGGCACCGTGTGCACTCAGTGATAGAGGTCTCGCTGCAAAATGCAAAAATAGCTGGCTGTATTTCTCTTTTAGATAGCCTTTAAAAAGGCTCCAGCTCGCGGGAACTGCCAACAGCTGCCCAGGACTCGCTGCCAGCAGAGGAGAAGGCAGACCGCAACCAGGAACTCTTTTCAGTAGAATTTTTTTTTCTCTCTCTCTCCAATCCTCCAGACTCGCGCTGCAGACAGCATACGAAGAGGCTCCGAAAGCGAAAAGCTGCATGTGCAATCCAGCCAGATTGCACCTGGCTGTAATTATTTCACGCCAATATTCATTGGCCTTTTCCAAAAGACTCGAAGACGATTGGTCTCTCATGCGAGATCCCATATGTAACGTCGAAGTGATTCGACTGAAAGGGTAACTAAAACTGTTTTGACAAAAACAAAACTGTACTTCTTGAATGGCCTCAATGAGAGTATACTTTTTTATTTACATAATCATTTATAATTATTGGAAAAAAAATATTTTTCTTCTTCATGGTAAAGAAACCAATGGGCCTTATTCATGAAACAAGACTTAATTTCTGTGTAAATGTAAACTATGCTTTGAGTGTGACACTTTTACGTAAGAATAAACTTAAGATACACAGAAATCCATTCCTGCTCATGTTTCACGAATGAGGTCCATCGATCAATTTAAAGTGTTTTCTAACTCTCCAGAACTGACACACTGACAGAAACAGTACAGCTTATGTAAAGTTTTGCAATTAACCAATAGCAGTTCTGAACAATTGAAGGCTGTCCTCACATGCCAGCATTGCATTTTCATGCTTTTCATTTCACTTCTTTCTAAAAACGAATTCTTCCATTGCCAAATCCTCTCACTTCCATGCCAAACTAAATTCCAAAATGCCACACAAAGAAAGAAAATGGTAACCCAGGTAACAACACCCTTCAAAGGCAATGCATTTTTCAAAAACATCTCCATTCAGAGAGCCGGGGGGCGTGAGCATGCACTGCTCTTTGATCTCTCTGGGTTCTTTGCCTTTCATAACTGCTTTACAAGATGGAGGAGCCTTGACACTCTCGCTAATTTGACCTGAACATGGTGCACTGTAACTTTACCTCAACATTCCTGAAAATGAATCATCACCATCCAAGCTCATCCCCTGATCAGAAACAGCCAAAGCTATCTATCTATCTATCTATCTATCTATCTATCTATCTATAGATTTAGTTTTAGCCATTTTGTGTCTTTGTCATTTATAGTATTAGATATGTATATATATATATATATATATATATTGTGGCGGGAAGAGATCAGCGTCGCCCTGGAAACTAACCAACCACACCTGGAACGGATCATCTCGGGCCAATCGGTCACGGCCGGATGAGTATTTAAGACGGACCAAAACACCGATGAGCAACGACTCCAATGCAGATGTGCCTGTACTTACCCGCTCTCTTTACTTACCTTTACAGAGTTGCCGTGACCAAGGAAGCCCGAGTTTGCACCCACTTGCACTGGAGTACCGATCACCAGCACCTACAGAGGAGAAGAGGAGAGAAAGAGGTATTAGCACGAAGAGCACTGCACTAACAGGCAGTTACACTGGCCTGAGACACTGAAAGACAGAGAAATCTAACGCTTCGCTTCCACAAACCCCACTGTGATGCCCAATCGACCCCGCTGCCTGATCCCTGAGTGACAGTCAGTCGCCTCTTACCAAAGCTCACAGCCGATGATGATGTTGAAAGCTATCTAAAGATGTTCGAAACCACCGCAGGGACGGAAGGATGGCCGCGAGACGCCTGGGTTTTGGTGCTGGCTCCATTGTTAACGGGTGAAGCTCAGAGAGCATATTTTTCGTTACCTACATCCAATAGTCACAATTATTCTGAATTGAAAAATGAGATTTTTTTCTGATTGGGTCTTTCCCCCACCGCTGCTGATGTTTCCCAAGTGGGAATTTAAAGCCCGGTTGCCGGGGGCCCGATGACATTGGAGGAAGGGATTGAAGCCATCGAGCTGGCGGACGCGACTTACCACCACTGCTGTTTCCCCGGAGGGTTATCCAGGAGCGACGCACACTGGAGGGCGCCCCTCGCACAGTACACTGGCCACCCAGCCCCCGTGACGAACCCATACCGACAGACCCCAATGTGTCGGCTACCAAGCCATGGATGGCAGGCTGTGCGGTTCATCGGATGGCACCAAGGGGGGCCCCATGCCTTCGAGTGGAGATCCAGGGCCGAGTCTACAAAGCTGTACTAGGACCCCGGCCAACTGGATCCTCCTACTTACACATTGAGTGTGTTCACAGGGACACCCGCCGAGTGCCGTCTCGAACCATAAAAATAAAGGAAGGAAATGAGGAAAATGAGATTGAAGTGGGAATTGTGAGTGAATTACCTGTTCCTGTGCTTCTAGGGAGAGATTGTCCAGGGTTCGAAGATGCCCTCAGCCGCGCCACACAGCCTGCCCGACCTACACACCGACGCCGACAAGTACAGTCACAGGGGCTGGCATCCAAACAGGCCTTCACCACAATGGACAGCGGGAGAGATGGTGAGTCCCCCTCCTATAACACTAATGTATTTCTTGATGTGTTTCAACAGATCACGGGAGGGGGAGCCTTTGGAAAGGCCCAGAGGGAAGACGATCGGCTAAAGCACTGCTGGGGCCAAGTTCAGAAGGTTGATGACCAGGAGGTCCGTCCAGCCCCTCAACTTCTCCCGCACTTCATTGTCCGTAATGGCTCATTCCACTGCCTATAATAGGGGTGCCCTTCGAGCGAATTGGGATGGATCTCGTAGGCCCGCTGCCGAGGTCTAGCCGGGGGCACGAGCACATCCTGGTAATCGTGGACTATGCTATACGATACCCAGAGGCAATCCCGCTTCGGCCTTTGCCAAGGAACTGTTCCTGTTGGCCAGCCGTATGAGAATCCCAGCGGAGATCCTGACCGACCAGGGAACCCTCTTTATGCCCCGGCTAATGGCTGACCTCTGCCAGCTGATAACGGTCCAACAACTCCGCACCTCTGTTTACCACCCCCAGACGGATGGACTCGTCGAACGCGGGTTTGAGTGTGACGGGAAGAGATCAGTGTCACCCTGGAAACTAACCAACCACACCTGCAATGGATCTCAGGTCAATCAGTCATGGCCAGATGAGTATTTAAGACAGACCAAAACACAGCTAAGAGGAGCAATGACTCCAATGCAGATGTGCCTGTACTTACCCACTCTCTTTACTTACCTTTACAGAGTTGCCGTGACCGAGGAAGCCCGAGTTTGCACCCACTTGCACCAGAGCACCAATCACCAGCACCTACAGAGGAGAAGAGGAGAGAAAGAGGTATTAGCACACAGAGCACTGCACTTTCACAGACTTTCTACATTTCTGCTCACCTTGATTGTCAATAAATCCACTCTCCAGGGTTTTTTCTTCACCGCACTCTCTTGGCTTGTCGTGCTCTCTAGCGCCAGTGGCGACAATATATAGATTGTTCAAACATTGCATTGTTTTCCAGGATAGACAGTGAAATTACCTAGCAAAAAGTTATGATTTGTTAAAGTAGTTGTTAGTTTGCTAACATAATATATATATATATATATATATATATATATATTGGTAGTTCATGTTTTGGTTTTCATTGTCAATAATGTAGTTAACGAATGCTAACACATTTAAATACAGTGTAAAGTATACAAGACTAAACTGTATATATATATATATATATATATATATATATAAAAACTCAGAAAATGATATGTTGTCAACAGGTTCCACGTAATGAGTTAGGTTGCATTTAAGTATCAATATTGATTTCAGTAAACTTAAGTACAATGTTGTTTAGTTGAATCAACTTAACATTTTTGACCTTGTTTTAATATATTAATTTCAATTATTCTAAAATGTATGTCATCACCTTCAACAAAAACAAATAATGCAGTTTCATTGATAACTTTATTCAGCAAATACATTCAGCATTTTGTTTTTACAACTTTTTCCAAAATAATTTTTCACTACACTCAAAAAAATTTAACATTTCAATTAACTTAACTTTAGGCACTAGACACCACAAGATAGTTTTGTTCCATCCATGATAAGCAAAAATGAAAGGTGTTGTTAGTTTAACACAATGTGGTATATATTTTAAATAGGAAACCTAGCATAATGGTGTTAAATGTAAATGATAAACTGAACTGTGTTGGAGAATCTTTAAGTGCATAATATGTAAAAAAAAAAATTATTCTTTAGCAATTTGTAAGCAAAACTTTTGATGCAGAAATTCCCCATGTAAATTAAATTTCTTTAAATTATCTTAACTGCACAGTGAATGTTCTCCTAAAATGAGCAAACAAATGAGAAAACTGGTGCAGGGGGGTTTAATTGCAGCTAAAGCACTTAGTGATAATTATGGCACAACAAGTCAATCAGAGAAAAACAAACATGCCTCAAGGTTTGTTCAGAGGAGGAACAGCAGGGCTTGCTGGGGTTGCAGGGGGCTCCGGGCCTCTGGAGATGTAGACTAATTAAACAGGCTTTTGTGGTGATGGTTGGGAGGGAATGCTAAAGGTTGCAGGATAGCAAAGGGAGTTCTCTGCAAACATGAGCAGATTTTGTAGGGGATGGAAGGGGGAGAACGATGCCTTCTGTGGCAGTGGGAAACGGTGGAGCATGCCCACACTGGTGTGCACAATTTGCAGCAATTTCCTTCTGCTGTTTGTACAAAGCTTGAGGCTGTGTTTAAAGGGTTAGGATGGAAAAGCAATCCTGACTCCAGCCCGGGCACTCAGTGTGTGCCCACACCAACACAACCCCCTCATTTCAACAGAGAACAACACCTAACTATGTAGATGTCAATTACTTCATAAAATAAACATAGTTTTTTCATTCTCAAGAGTAGACTTTTTTATAACAAGAAAACAAACAATAAGCAAAATTAGAGAAAAGGGTAGGATAACAACTTACATCATAAACAAAGGAAAAAAAGGGGGGAAAAAACAAAGAAAATATCAAGGACAAAATGAAAAAATAAATAAATACATTTTAAACTTTACAAAAATGTATTTAATATTTAAACATAACATATTTTTCTGAAATATATTCATGCATGTGTGTGCATTTCTATATACACACACACAAATAAAAAGATTAATTGGATGAACTCAATTTAATTGAAGGCAGGATTTCCATCCAATAAATATGTGTAGCCCCAACTCATAAAATATTAAATTAAAGTGATAAAATTTAATTGAGTTGTGTCAACTCAAGTTGATCAAATATAGTTTTAATGAAATTGATACATTTTATGCTTGTTGAACCCAAACTAAAACATTTAACCGAAAAATTAATTAATAGGAAGACATCCTTTTACACGGAAAAGAAGTAAAATAAATTAATAATTGTTTGATATACTTTACTTTAGGCTTTAGCCAGCTTGTTATGCATTATATAAGATGTTTTGATACATCCACCGCAAGCCCAAAGTATTTTTATTATTATTATTATTATTAATAACACAACTTTTATTCATGTTAGCAGGTCCCTAAGCACATGCTCTACACTTTACCACAATGGTAACCCCCCAAAACACGAACATAGCAGAAGGTCTTTTAAATACAAACATAAAAGAGCATTAAACATTAACAGGTCTCCTAGTTTTATCATCTTAATAGAAATGCATAAAATAACATTTTATTTCAAGATTTACTATCCTTTTCCTGCTCTGTGCAAAGCATGATGGGAAGGGGAAATCCACTTCCTAGTTACACAATTAAAAGCATTTATGCTTCTTTAAAATTAAAATATTGTGTTGAAACAAAACAGTTTCAAGTCAGTTTAACATAATGCAGAACCCAACATAACAGTGTTAAATGAAAATATTTTTTTAAATAATCTGAACAGTGACGGGGAATCATTTTTGTACATAATTTTGTACATCAGTGTACATAATATAATGTACTTTTTTTTTATTCCAGATGCGATTAAACATGATTAATCATTTGACAGCACAAATATATATATATATATATATATATATAAATGTTTTATAATAATAATTTATTTATTCATTTTTCATTATGTTGATTTATTTATTATGCAGGCATTCCATAAATGTAACTAAGAAAAAAAAACAAAAAACTTTTAATTACATTCCAAAGACTACATTTATCAGTGACACACTTAATACATTTTCACTGCTTGCTAAAGACAGTGTGGCACTGTACCACTGAGGACGGACAGGCTAGTTTGTGAACACATCACACAGAAGCTGCTCTAATCAATAATGAGCTTATGACAGTGATGGACTGCCTGAATCTCCAGAGAAACAGGAGACAAAAGTGTTCACTGCTCACAGTGCTGTGCCTGCCCTTGCACCAAGGTCATCTACTTTTTCACAGTGACTGGAAACAAATGTCAGGATTTTTTTTATTACAGTACCTTCTAAATAACCTTGACCTAAAAATACTGTGTATATTTTGGACATTTGTGACTAAACACATTAAATAGAAGAGGTTTGGTGACCTAGTGCAGCTTATTAATGAAAACTTTAATTGTTACTCCCTTTTGTGAAATTAGCTGTAGATTTGAGCTCTTTTAGTAGCTGGGTGGTTTAGTAAGGGCAAAGGCAGTGGTGATGCATTGCGAGTATTTATAGTAGTTTGAGTTTTTGTCCCATCTCCAGGCCTAAATTGAGGGCTTTTGAACAGGAACCGCATTATGGGATAAATATATTGCATGGGTTTGACACTTGACCCTTAATGAAAACAAAACAAGCAAAAAAGGAAGTTTAACTCACCGTGGAGCTGTAGCACTGAAATTTATTTCCTTTTATTGGCCATAAAAATAAATTGGCTCCCTATCTATTATTTTAGCAAATAGAGACTTCTCTTCCTTGCTTCATTTGAGCGAAACAGTAAAAGTCTCTTGCAGCCTTCATAGTGTCACATCTTTAAAGGCAGAATCTTTGATATTCTGTTGCGCACATCAGAGAAGACAATGCAGAACGTATTAAAATGTCATCTCAAAATGAGTTGCAAAGAACTGAGAGAACGTTCCTAGGATAAATGTTTTTAACCTCAAGATGTGTTCGTTTCAGATTATGCCTGCGGAGAATTGAATAAACATGAACTTCATTTCTCTGAAGCAAAAATCAAAAAGTGCAATCACCTTGAAAACTGAACATAAAGTGTTTCAGTATGACTTCCTGTCAATGTAAGAAATTCAAATTCGCCGCACATTGGATGAGTTCTTTTTTGAGGTCTCGAAGAAAACATGACATTGGACTACTAATGTCGGCGGTATCCCAGCTGCATAACAATATGAGTGACATTATGCATTACAAACAGTTACCAAAAAATGCCCAAACAACTTCCCTGTCAAATCAATAACTTGCTTTTAAGTGCCTTTCTCACAATACTTAGGATCTTCTACTACCACAAGTATAGCATAGCAATTGCCACCACATTCACATTACCACATATAATTCACCAAGCAATGCAATTTTGCACAACAATTACCTTAATGGTTGCTGTGAGTTTGCCTGTTTTAACATTATGGTGCAAAGCTCATTTGTATTCAGGGCCATGGATGATTTTAGAATGTTTCCCTTAAATTGGTAACATATGCTTCAAATGTGTCGACTCTAGGCATGATACATTATTCTGCCAGAGCGCTTAGCATACTTCTCATTGCGTGGGGAAGGGCGAAGGCTAATATACCCAAACTGGTTTTTAACAAGCCTTCTATTTCAAGCTGTGCTTCCTCAGCATGAATCCCTTACAAAATGCTTCAAGCGCTTTACTTTTTCAATGGTAGCTAAAACAATTAGAAAACAAAGTCTTGGTTTGGTATTTAAAATACTGTAAGCATTTCCAATGAAACTGAAATGTTAGTTACAATCTCTAAACCAAAACATAAAATTAACGTTAAAGAATAAGACATAAAAGAGGATGGAACTATACTGGCAATATTGTAATGCCACATTAAATATTCACACAAAGGCAACTTTATATTTCTGGTTAAGACAGTACAGTACGTTACATTACACCATACTATTTGTTACAATATTTTTATACTATTTTGTTAAAAGTAAAACCTCAAATAAGTCTTTAAGAAATTTAGACATGAGAGCATTTTGATAGTGTAGAAACAATTTGAATTAAACGTAAATAAAAAAATAAATATATCACACTGGAGTTACGGAGCCCCACTCATGCCATTTATTCCCTAATTTTAAATAAATTGGTGCACACGCAATAATAATTTCTGACCTTTTTCTGAAAAAAAATTATTCTACTTCCTGTCCACATTTTCATAAACCAGTGTTTAGATGCCTCTCACTTAAAATGCAAGGCTTTTAAGAATGCCTCTATAACTCATTCCAACCTCAAAACCACTCCAACTGTAAATCTAATATTTACAGTTATATCTTCCATTAACACTTTGTATAAACATTATTTTGTGTATTTAGAACAGTGAGAAAATATAAACCAATCAACTCCCAGGATCATAACTACTGTATCTGTTTTATAATATGCTATATAAAATGTACGACACAGACAGAGTGTCTCTTTAGTGCATGTGGCATTTATAGACTGGGAGAACATTGTAAAATTCTATGAAAAATAATAGTGAAATATAGTGCTTGTTTCACAAACAATACACGCACATCACCAAACCTGAAGCTCTGTACTTCCAGTTTTTTTTCCCCATAGGCTGATTTTATGGCCTAAATTATTGAGCTCCCATGCATGCTCATGCACAGGCCAAGAAAGCAGGAGTTGAGTCTGCTTCGTACCCATCACCCACACCTCAGCAGATTATGAATCCCAGCCCAATGAGTCTCAGCAGAGATCAGAGGTGGCCACACACAGAGGTCGACCTCAGAATTCTCCCATCACACAGTTTTTTATTAAAGCTATATTTCAAAAAGCAGAGCGTGGTAAACGCACGCACAGCTCCAGTGAGCCATACTCTGGCAAGCAGCTCCAGATTAACTGAGACACCGTACGGGAATGGAGAGCCATCCTTGGACAAACTTGAAAACAAACTCTGTCAGAGTTCTAAATAATACTCAAAAGCTCTGAGGACAGTCTAGCCTGCAAGGAGTCATAAATACAACACACATGGTGTGAAGCGTTGATAAAATATGCATTTGCTCCAAGTTGTAGACAGCAGGAATTTTCACCAAAGCTCAAAGCTGGAACATGGGTGACAAAGGACATTATGTTCAAAAGCGGCTTTTCGCCTTGATGTGTATTCAGCCTAGCCAGCATACGCTCTCATGTTCTTCGAGATTTTGGCAGAGGTGGGTCAAAAGACCACAATGTATTGCGTTTCCATAGGCTTCACTTCACTTCAAATTGCTGCTGTACTCCAAGAAGAAAAGATCTAAAAGAGAGACGGCATAGAGTGAGATTGAGGTTTATTAGGTACAATTCTCTGCCTCATCTTTACCTCGCTTCACTTATTGCTTCCACTCTGATCCTGTGGAGCCAGAGCCATGAGAATTATTCTGAGGCTCTTTTCTCTGTGTTCGTGCCGTTAGAAGGGAAATATTTCACCCTGGCTATTAGCAATAAACTTACAAACAATCATATCTCTGTTCTACCGTGGAAAAGAGAATAGAAAGCTGAACGAAAGCACAAAATACTCCAAAAATAGAAGCTGGAGGAGGCCAAACCAAGAGATAATTAAAAGGGCATAAATCATGTTGATAAGGATGATGTAATTAAACACTAACACATTTCACTCAGAGTCTCTTGTGTTGAGAACACACAACACTCTCTGTTTGAAAAGAGACTGGGTTGAAAAGATTTAAATGTGCCATAGAATGCATTGAGAGAATATTGTAAATTGTTCTCTGATATGTACATAGAAGGTATGTAGTTTAGGGAAGGGGGAAAAAATGCCCAGAAACTGTTTTACAGGTCCATTTACAACCCTAGAATTTGACCCTAGAATGAAACAGTCTGT
>JAUMHQ010000081.1:10342842-10354670 GCA_032361165.1 Enteromius paludinosus
ACTATAATCTTCAGAACATGAACACTTTTCTAACAGCCATGAGCTGCAGACATCGCTCTTCCTTATTCCCTTTTCTGTTTTTTCATAATAAAAGTCCTTTTGTAAAGGTACCACTCCAGTGGCAGCTTTTCTGCCTTTGTTTCTGAGAGTGCACTGTCGTCCGTGATTTTCATGTGTCATTTCGGACCGGACTAACATCTCTGTGTTTATTACAGAGGTGAGAGGGGCTGTTTTGTACATCTGGGCATAACAGAGATCACATGCTCTGTATGCTTGCATTGCTATAGTCATTCAGATTGATTACGTGATCTGGCTCTATTTCTTTTATATATCAAAATATATTAAACGTGTTTCTGGTAAGAGCATCTACGGCATATCGCATTGGCTAAAACACACAAGGTAAGGCGTTGTGAAAAATAATATCACAGACATTGCATTCGGACTCTAGAATTATCACAGAGGTTGTGAGAGAAACACAGACATGGCAGATTACGTCTGTGAAACAAAATATTAGACCCCATGTAAAACTAGCCCCGTCCCAATAAGGCTTTACTTTTAGTCATCATTTAGGTAGCACACATATTCTGAATGCCTTTGGCAGAATTCAAATTAGCCATTTTTAATCTAGATTAAAAAAATCAATCTACTGTATGCCCAACCCCATAATATATATATATATATATATACACACACACACACAATTTATGGAATAAATGTAATTAATATACATAAAATAAACATTGATGGTAACACTTTATTTTGATAGTTTATTTTGCAACTATGTCAACTAGCAGTCATTAGAGTAAATCAGAATTTGTAAATCAGAATTTATTTGTTTGTTTGTTTTATTCCTTTATAAATTTGTTTATTTTATTTTAATTCACATTTGTCCAGTGCAACCACTTTTGTCTTCCAGCCAGCTGTGCTGCCT
The DNA here is from genome assembly GCA_032361165.1 of Enteromius paludinosus. NCBI lineage: Eukaryota > Metazoa > Chordata > Actinopteri > Cypriniformes > Cyprinidae > Enteromius > Enteromius paludinosus. Next base: position 10,343,774 of record JAUMHQ010000081.1, read on the forward strand.
ATCAATCCCTTATTAGATGACACAGGGCTTACAAAACAACATGCCTTTTTGGTACCGCCATTCCAAATATACCAAAAAGGCCTGGGATACTTATGATCTAATTACAGTTCCTCTCCGAGTAGCTTCAGGGCTTACTGTCAGTCACTGTTTTCGCTCATCTGAGGGTCTTTACAACTGTGCATGTGCAAATCTTGTAAATGAATGCAGGCCGCTGTCTCATCCCTGCCCAGTGAACTCTGAATCCCTGAGTCTGTTTGTCTGGGCTCTGGGCTGGTGATGAGTTACAGAGGTATAAATCCCTTGTTATTTGGCACATAGAAAGGACTGCTCCGTTGGAGGGTTTGTCACTGCAACTGCACCCCAAGACAGCATGTGTGCATTCTTCGAAGGTTTGAAATCCCTGTGGCATGTGGTTCTGGGGCGTCATCCAGAGCTTCACCACCAGCTGAGCAGATTTAAGTTGACAATTTACCTTGTGTGACTGTAGCCCTCGTTCCAAAGGCCTGAACCGGAACAAAAATGAATAGTGGAATAAAATAACTGGAGTAGACCTAGGAAGCTTCTTTTGATAGAAAACTAAAAGGAATAAAAGCCTGTGTTGACAGATCGAGGGTTGGCATAAATGATATATAGGAATCTGAGCTCTATATCTGGCATGAATTATATACCTCTCAGGTCTCACCATATCAACATGGAGGAAGTGAGATAACTGTGTTGTTTTATAGCCCTGATGTCGAGTCTTTGTGATTAGTATCCTTTCAAGGTGTTGAAGGATTGTTATGGCATGAAAAGAAGGAGAAAACAATGTTTAAACATGTTTCAAAAATAAAAAAGAAACATTTCCCCATTTGCATAAAACAGTTTTTCCATTGATGCTATTCTTAGTATACACTGAATTTGTAATTAGTCCTTGTGCAGGTAATGTATTCTGAGATGTTAATTCTAAATATTTGGAGACCACACACACTTACACAAGTAAAAGCCTTGATGAAAGCAATTTCCATTGGGTAAAAGGAGAAACAGCTTGATCAAACAATACTGTATCTTAATAAAGGGTTTCTTCATCATAGTGTTGATATCTAGTAACATGTCAAGACACAGTTCTGGTGCACACAGTTTTTCGTTTCTACTTTAGTTGGTTCTCATTTTCCTGCTTAGCAAAAATTTGTTTCATTCATTTGCAATATTTATTCATTGCTGTTTGTAAATTCAGATGGATCTAAAAAAAAGTTATGCATGAAGTTCAGTGATTAACATCTGTTTTGAACTAGCTTGAAGCATTAACACTCTCATGAATTATAGAGATAGTTCACCCCAAAACATTCTGTCATCCTTTACTAACCCCCCCCCCCCCACCTTGGTAGCACTTCTCAGTATAGTAACCAATTCTTACTGCTACCTTACCGACTATTAATAAGCAGCAAATTTACTTTTACTGAGTTTACTGAGGCAAGTCATACTTAACTCTTTTCAAAAAGTATACTTATTTTACTTTATTAAGTATACTTAAGTAAAGCACAATTATATTTTTAAGTATACTTTATGTGTAGCCAGTATATAAATGTAGTAGTATACTTGTAAGTGTACTATTTCAGTACTCCTTGGGACTAAATTGGCCCACTTTCTAGTATGAAAGTATACTATTAAGTATACTTTAAGTATAACAACAGTACATTTTGAATACGCAACTAGTTCACATAAATACTTTAGCTTGTACTGCAACTATACTAAACGTGTACTTATAGGTTTACAGATAGTTTATCAATTAAATAGTTAGCATTATTAGTACACTTTGAGGTATAGTCTCAGCAAACCACTAGTTAGGTAGTTTTATACTGCAAGTAAACTCTTTAAGTGAACTTGACATTACATGAACTTCATTCCATAATGCTACACAGTTTGATTCTTTTGTTTATGTCATATGATCATGTCAGATTACATGTGGCATAATCTGTTGTTGTGGTTTCTTCTCCACTTTTTTTGGAAAGTCTGTACTACCTCCCCCTACAATATGAAAACACAGATCATATGTGCCCAAGCATAACTCAAATAGGCTATGTTTAGTCTTTTCCTAAATATAAGTCAAGTATACTTAAATGTCATTTTAAATATATTTCTGAGAAGTACATAAAAGCCATTTCTAAGAAGTACAGTAGGTAAAAAGTAAACTAAAAGTATATTTTCGTATTTTTAGTTCAAAAGAAGGATACTATTGGCACACTTGAATAAACTTTTTTTGGGGGTAAGGAAATGGTTTGTTAATAGCGAGAATTGGTGGACAGGCAAGAAGAAATGCCAATAATAAGTACTAATAAAAGTAATTATGCACTATTCTATGACATTTTGTATTATAAGTAGTGCGTTCACACTGAAAATTCCCCTAATAAAAATTGCACTTAAATAACCAAAAACAGATGCTGGACACTTCATATGCACAACTGTGGCAGCTTTAATCACATGGCAGTGGGGAAGGGGCTATCAGATTTTATCAATAATGATTATGAATGATAATATTACTATACACAACAATACAATACAATAATTCTTAGACAACATGGTTAAGTACACAGTGCTTAAGTGCAAAGGGTAGAAGTGCATAATATGGCTTGGTATGCAGCTGCATGTGACAGTATGAGCTGGAGTTGAACAATACTTCCATCTTCCATCAGCTCGCTTTCTAAATAGTAATCGCTTCATGCCAAGTGACAATCTACTGTGTGTGTGTTTGTCCTCAGGGATCCCCCACACAACAGGTTTCCTGATCATAAATATTCAACAAGTTTGATATTCATGATTTGAGATTGGTGCAGCCCCGAAGTTCTTCCCAGCAGTTTCAGTAACACTTAACACACCACAGAAAGATTGTAGAATTCACCAATAATTCTTCAAAAGTGGGGAATTCCAAGCTAAATTTACCTTATCTTGTATTTTTTCCCCAGCTTTTCCCACATTCTTCAAAATATCATCTTAATTGTGTGAGTAAATGATGACAGAAAATTGTTTGGATGCTTTTGTTTGATCTTAAAACATCTGAAGGCTTGTTAAATACAATGTAATATAATATAATATGCAAAGCTGTCCCCCAAACCCCCTACACACACACACACACACACAATCGATCTCCGACTGCTACTGAGATAATCTGTGTCTTAGGTCATTCAATATGGTCTGATCTATTACCTATCAAAGGCCATCCAGCCGTTTCTACAGAGGCAGTATTAAATACAAACCCAAACCTCATTGATCTCCTCTCACGAGGCCCATGAAAACAATGAGTGTGAGGAGTAATGTTTCACAGAGGAAATGTTTGGAGTAGATATCTCTGAAAAGGTGGCAATGTAACCTTTAAATAAAAACGTTGTTCAGATAAGCACAGAAAAAAAGCTTTAGGGCTTTGAAAGAATACAGGACATTGTACTCTTTCTATCTGTTGGGGCTGCAGAGATATGATTGTTTGCAAGTCTTTAGATTATTTTGTAGGCCAAATGATAGCCATAGAATGGATTGTCACTTTATTTTTTATTGCTAGAGTTTAGACAGATAAAAGACTTAAATTAACAATTTTTTTTTTAGAAAAAGAATATTACGATGCAATATAATTATTATATAAATATTAAAGTTACAAACAATAAAATAAATACAAGCTATTCTGTGTGACTGATATATATCAGAAAGATATATTTTGTAACTAACAAGGTGGCTGCTTTCTCTACAGTATGTGCTCAATTTGATTGCTCCCACTTTCATCAAGATGTTCTGCACTGAACCACCAAGAGCCTCTCTTGAATATAGTAGTCTCTAAAGCACACACCTCCACAGTAAAACGAAAAGATTCCAACTCCTCTTTGTCTGCCATGCCGCTCACAGTAGAGATAAATGTGTGGCTGGCTGACTGTTAACACAGCAGGCAGGTAGACTTCCTCTGAGTTACTGCTTTCATCCAGCTCACTTCCAGAGCACTATGAAAGTTGATGATGCTGAGCAATTTCAGCTCTGACAGAGTTGCTGTAGAAATGCTGCCAACAGAAAGGCAATACATTTAGCAGCGTGCATTACAGGTGCATTTTCATTTGAGAGGCAATTACTCTCTGCAGTGAAATAGCTTTCTCACAAAGACAGCTCCACCACTGGAGGGCTGGTGATTTGTTATGGCAGGCTACTTGGCAGGAAGTACAGGACTGATGTTGGTTTTCCAAACCATTGTTTAAAAAAAGGGTAAATTTGTAAGCAAATTACTCCACCCTGTCCCATTTGTCCCATCTGAACAGGGAGTCGGTCACGTGTGCTACTCTTACAATTCAAACTTGTCATTGCATGCATGGAATGTGCAAGTAAAACAAATAAGGTTGACATCAAACTCTTCAGGCTTCACCAAGCAATCTCCGGTTAATTACTTCTCTTAGACGAAACCACAAAATATTCGTTTCTACCTGCATGCTTCTTATGGAGAAGAAACCATTCTCAAGCTATCTTTTTTTTTACATCTAATAGTCGTTACCACTATGAAAATAAATGTTTTACCATAAACAGTTAGTGTACCAAGGTTAGTGTACTAAGCTTTAAAGGGTGAGGCTACTAATGTCACATCCTGTTTTACCTATGTGCAGTGTGTATCGTACTATGTTTCTGGACTGGATCATTTCTGTTGTGTTGCTGTTTATGAAGGGTCATATGGCTCTCAGATTTTATCAATAATATCTTAATTTGTGTTCAGAAGATGAATGAAAGTTTTATAGGTTTGGACAACCCAGGCTCATTGAAAGTACGTGCCTCTGAAAAAATGTACCTATACTTTCGAATAGCTGCAATTTCCAGTTGAAATGAACACTAGAGGCAGTAAAACTTCCATAACTTTTATTTCTTTCACGATTTGAAAGCTGATACTTTTGAACATTGTACAAAACGTACCTCAAGCAGCATTATAAAAACAATGCAATACGTACCTGTACCAACGTAATACAAACATGCCACGGTCATATGTTTTTCCGCAACTCTCTGGACATTTCACTTTGAAACTGTGGCAAAACGTTTAGTAAGGTACATAGTTAAGGATTGCAGAAGTGTATGTACACGTATTTCCAATGAGCCTGGGTTGGGTTTGTAACGACATGAGACATTTTCATGCTGGGGTGAGGTATATGAAATAAGAGAAATCTATTTCTATATACTATGTTTCTGTGTAATAAGTTCCAATGCCAAGTTCTGTCATAAAACTCTACATGGCGAAGGCTTACGCAAACTGATGATATTAACAGCATTAAACTAGCTCCAGCTGAATGGTTTATGTTTCACACACAGACAATTAGCTTGCTGCTTTACATTTAAATGGCTGGTTAGTATTCTGAAACCCTCCACCTTCCCCAGCTCCACCTGTAAAGGTCTGCCACAGCCTTTTAGCACTTTTCTTTTTACTTTATAAACGGAATGCTTTTTGCTAAAGGCTAGTACCAATTTCAAAATGCACACTGTAGTTTTCATATTCTGGTTCTGAAAGTATTCCACACTTGAAAATCTTCATTTAATCCTCAACAGGCCCCATCTGATAGAACAGGTTTGAAATATGCCAAAAAAACACATATCTACATTGCTATCTGTAGGCAACCAGTTGAGCATAAACCAATCTTGCACATGGCCCTTGTGATTGAAATCTGTATTTTCTATTACCTCTCTGTAAACAGATGGCAAGCAGCTTTGAAAATGCTGCATCCCTGGTTCCTTCCAGTAGGATGAAGTATATCGAAAGGGGTTTTCTCTGTAGTGGTATGGGAATGATTACCCCCAATCTGTCTTAGAGCTGCAAAGATTCCCCAAGGACTGTCAAGACAGCTCGGCTCAGAGGACAAAATGAACATTTTTCACCAAGCAAATTGCTGGTGTTGTGAGATACGGATTTACGCTAATTGACAGATGATGTGTTTCCACAGTTCTTTATGAAAGTTAATTGAAACGAAAGCAGGACTGTGAACCTTTGACCTTGAAGCATGCTTCATAATAGTGAGGCATGACCAGGTATAAGAGACAAACTCTTATTACAACACACACAATCCTGAAAGCACTTAGATTAAAAAAAAAATCATGCACTCAATTTCCACACAGTGTTTGAGAAGCATTCTCTCATTATCCAAGAGTTCTATTAAATCTCTACATGGTTGCAGCTGATTACAGCTTACCCTGGGACACCCAAGACATGTCATACACAAGGTAGACATTTCATAAATCATTTAATTAGGATTCCATTAGTGAATTAATCTGCCAGCTGCATGCCGTGATAAGACAGTTCACCAGAGGGTGTCCGGAGAATTTACTCATGTCTGTCTGTATCTAAAATGGCCTGCCTGTCACAGTGCTGTGGGGTTTGGAAGGCTGTTCTTGAAAATGACTTGCCTTATGAATGTTCACCTTACGCTGCAGTGACAGCGGGCAGATTGCTCTCTGTTGCGTGCTGCCAAAGCTGTGCGACTAAAACGCTCATCACAATTCTCCTATCTGGAGGAATTGGAAAGGCATGAAATCAAGGTCAGGTAACATCAAGCGATTTGTTTACTTACAGATTCTTCAATCCAGGGGTGGAAAGGAGATTTTGGAATCATTTTAGATTTGATTTTTTCTTCACTGTGACATGAATTCAGAAGTATATGGCTGACTCAGATGAAAGACAGAAACATATTGCCAGCCAGGATTTAAAAAAAAGGGGAAGGAGTATCTCCAAAACACAGTCTGCCAGTGAAAGGAATGGTCATAAATTTGTAGGTTTTGATATGAGTTTATTTCCTGTCTTGTCTTTCATTGTAAAGTCTGAGGTGAATTACAACTATATGTTTGCACATCATTGTGGTTGTAATTTTGTAGCGTGGAGCCAGCACACAAACCGCCACTTATACACAACTCTTGTCGAAGTCAAAGTCAATCCAGTTCTAGCAGTCTTCACATTGATTGCTGCACCTTTGGCTAAGTTTAAGTGATTATAAGTGGTTATCATGTTTGTTGACTTGGTAGCAAATAAAAGTAATGTGCCATCATTAATCTATTTACAAATCAAATACAGACACTTAATCTTTTTTGACTATATATGGTGCCTTGCGAAAGTATTCTTTTTTTCACATTTTGTTATATTGCTGGATATATTAAACTGCTTTAAATACATTTTTAAGGATATTCAGTCCATATAAATTTTGAATGTTCTGCATACCCAAGCCATTTGAGGAACTGACGGAGCTATGGTGCTGGGATTATAATTTGAGTTCTTTGCAAATCTTTGCCAGCAATGGAGGGATTCAGGTGAGTGGATACACAATTGACTTCATTTTTGGCATGCAGCTGATTTCATGCACAAGTGATATAATGTGATGATTGGAGAAAAAAAATGCTTGGGCAAACTAATCAAAGTGAAAATGTCTGAGGGTTTTTATTGTTTCAATTATTTTCACCATGTTTGATAATTGTATCAGTAATATTACATAACTGATTATTTGTATTTGACCAAATTTGCACCTAATCAGAGAGATGTAACTACTGTGTAGCTTCACAGAAACAGAGGACTGTGAAGGCCACATTCACAGTGTCATGATTATTTTTCAGGAACATCTAAACCAAAACAAAAAAAAAAGTAAGACTGGAAAAATATGTCTGAAAATTTAGACATGTCTGAAACAATAGATTTTTATCACCTCATTAAAAATGTTTATAATTCCTTGTATGAGTGCACAGAAGAAATGATACTGGCAAACGTTAAAACACAATCAGCTTGGAGGCTCCACAGTGATTATACACAAAGCAAGTCCAAGTCTTTATGGCATTCAGCCTTTATGAGTATGACATGGACAATTATCACACCAGACCCAAAAACCCATCTCTAACCATTCCACTGTACATAGGATAGTACTGCCAGAGGCGGGCCTGGTCATAGAGCCATAAACAGATAATAACTTAATGGCAGACCAATTTGGAAGCAGCTGGAAGCAGGTCTGTAGAAGCAGCTGTTTTAACTCAGACATACACACATGGACACACACTGTATGCATGCACTGGCACACTCAAACACCACCACAACAACCACAAGACATCTGATATCTGCTGTATGGCTTATTATATTTGCATTTTATACGTGATTAGTGAATATGCCTGCTATTAGAGTAGATAAATGTGTGCAGACACACACATTACAGATTGCTCTTAACCCCTTACCTTCTTCATACAACAATACACATACAGGGACATGAACGTACAAACATGTGCATTTTGTTAATTTATAATTTGCTTCACATTCACATAGAAATATGCCAAGCCTTTTTGGCAAACTAAGGTAATATATATATATATATATTTTTTTAAGAAATAACAATTATAATGAAGATTAAAACGGGATCAAAACAAAGTAAAATTACTTATTTATTAATAAGCAAATAAATATAAATAAATTATATTAAATAAACAATTATACCTATTTATTTCATAATAATAAATAAATATATCTTCTTTAGGGTCATAAATATATAAATTAATATATGAATAATTAAGTAAATAAACAGATAGACACAAGGACAGATTTACATACATAATATATATATATATATATATATATATATATATACACATTTTTTTGGGGGGAAAATATAATTTCCTACGTTTTTTTTATCATGACCTAAATATGTAGTCAGTTTAGTATCTTCTTTTGTCTAGACTTTCTTCAAAACACAGCTTTAAATAAACAAGGTAAGATCTATTGATTTTCCAGATAATTTCCTGGTGGATTAATTAAAAAGGAGCGAATCTCAACAGGGAAATGAAACGAATCTCCATGTCGACAATGAGAATTAAATAAGTTTATCTACCCCAAATCTAGGTTAACTAAATTTATATTCAAACTTCTCAACATTTTACAGCATGTCACTCATTACCTTGCTTTTCCTTTCCAGGTGCACTGTAAGGGTTAAAACGCACATTTGCAAATGTCTCTTTGATTACAAATTTGAATCTACAGCTATGGCCATATATCTGCCAGACCATCGGGGCGGAACAGAATTCATAACCCCACTGGACCCACAGTCCCATTCCTCATTATTTCAGCCTAACTTCATGGGAATAAGACATCTCAATGGAGATCCATTTCATTTGGTTTACAAAACTAACAGCTAACAGCATATGGTCTCACCGTTTCTTTGTCCAGAATCCATTGGCATTCTTAAACTGTAAATAAATCAATGCATTTCATATGTGGTAAAGCAGCACATTAATATTTATATGTGCATACATTATGAATCAGAGGACAGTTATGGTCACATAGCTTCAGGACACATATTGCCCTCTGCTGGTAGCTGCAGCACTCGTCTGCGGTCTGGGACGACATGTCTAAAGTCCTCATTAGAAAACCGTTGTGCACATTCCCGCGGCCACAAGCTAAGATACTGTAATTTTGTGGCTTGGACGACTCCGCTTTCTCTCAGGAGTTCTCCGCTCCGCTTACTGATTTACTGTACTGATCTCATAAGCACAACTCAGACTGTTCATATTACTGCTGTCCACCCCAAACACAATACATCAATCAAACCCACACCTGTAATATTGCTCTTTTTAAAACACATTACTCAGGGAATATGAGAGTTGGCAACTAAATTCAAGTCTTATCATTCCTGTATTGACTTGTAAGCCTATTTTAAGGCTGAGAAAGCAGCATCCTGTACGAAAATAAAATCCTGCGGGTAATAGTTTGTGTCAAAACACAAGGAACCAGGTCGTTTGAGTCTAACTATAAGCAACAGCTTGTTACACATACACATTCAAAGAAACACACATTCTTAATACCTGTTTAATGACTAGCGTGCCTGGAAAGCCTCAGAAAGAGAGAAACCAACCTCGCCAAAACAGTGTAGATAGAGATTTGTACTTCTATTTCTGTTAACTATGAAAGCACTTGATAATATTCAATAAAATTAAGGTAAAGACACTGTCCTCATAGATACCGGTGAAATAGATCTATCTGTGGATCACGTTCACTCTGTTAGTCACACAGATAACCTTTCACAATAAAGACGAGTAATTAAACAGCATAGAAAGCAAATTATGCGGTCTATCTAACTTGATTGTGTTGTCTGAGTGAACCAATTTATTGCAACACTATACCTTTTGGAAAATGTACAAAGATTCCCAAGGAGAAAGAGAGAGGTTGTATAGTGCTCGTCCTCCATAAGGAATCTCAGTCCAAAAAACTCACAATAGCAACTTCATAACGGAGTAAAAAACAGCCCCAGGCTGCATACCTCCACTAGTTCTTATTCACAGCTGTGAGAATGTGTCACACGATCCCTCGTTTGCTCTTCCTATTGCGCAGATTTGAAAGTCCATGGAAAAGTAACTTTAAAATGTTGCATTGCAGCACAGAAGCAGACAAAAGAATGTTTGCATTTGCATAATGTCATGTAATTATTTGAACATTGAAGATGAATATGGAAGATTTTAGCACGGTAATGAATATGACAGTTAATGTATTTGATCTTGGTGGAATAGATCTGCTACACTACTGCTGCTGTTTGTTATTGCTGTAGTTATAGATTTTGCTGCTGCTGCAAAGAAAATGCACCAACTTTCTACAGTACTGCCAATATGCTGCTGTGAGTATTTAAGACATACTGCTGCAGTATGAATGATATATATAATAACCTGTAGCAGATCCAGGTGGAGCTGTGGTAGAGGATTTCACTGGAACTCTGAAAGCGTGCTGCAAAATGCTCAAGTGGATGCAAACCAGCTATTTAAAGGTAGAATGCATTGAGAGAATATTTTCAATTGTTCTCTGATATGTACATAGAAGGTATGTAGCTTAAGTAAGGGGAAAAATGCCCAGAAACGGTTTTACAGGTCCATTTACAACCCTAGAATTTGACCCTAGAATGAAACAGTC
>JAUMHQ010000081.1:10392880-10411504 GCA_032361165.1 Enteromius paludinosus
CACAGTTTCCTGTAAGGGGTAGGTTTAGGTGTAGGGTCAGTGTAGGGCAATACCACATACAGTTTGTACGGTATAAATATCATTACATCTATGGAGAGTCCTCATAAATCACACAAACCAACATGTGTGTGTGTGTGTGTGTGTGTGTGTGTCTGGATAAATGGTTATCTTTGTATATACAGATTACCCTTGTGAGATAAATGTGCTCACAATTCTTCGAAAGATTTATTCAGTCAGTGTACTTAGCAGCCCTTCTCAGTTAAACCTCAAGATGTCGCCATAGATCTGCAGTAGTTTCAAAACAATCTGCTCAAGGACGGCTTGTAGTAAAGCGTTTTAAACCTCTATTTGCCCTGTCCCTCCATGTCCCTCATTCACCCCTTTTGTCAGAATATACTATATTTTGTCAGCATCAGAGGAACTTGTCTGCTCCAGTCTATGAGTCAATTACAATGGCAGGGCTGTGTCAGAGCAGGCAGCGCCACTGAGGTGCTTCAGGTCGCCTTAGTCACTCCTGCTAAAGCACAGGTCAATGCTCAGGCTCAGCAGTTCATGATAGAGGACACGAGCCTGCCGTAGTTGATCCGCATTTGGACACTGATGTTGGGAGCCCTGGGACATTTGTCAGTCCTCTGTAAGCTTGACTAGTAGGGTTTGTTTGAGCAGATAAGGCCTTCTGCTTGCCATTATGGGGTCAGATATAAGGGTCAGATATAGCAGCAAGTTACACTGTGTGTGTTTTGATGCTGTTTTTGTATAGGCTACGGCACAGGATTTGATACATGGTCACACAACCCAGGTGTGAACTGTCAAATCTGGATTAATTTAAAAAATGTTTTCCAATTGATTTTTGTTTTAGTGTTAATTGACATCACATGTTACAGTGAAGGAGCAAATGCTTGTCATCGTTCGATGCGCATTGTGGCTTACCAGGCAAAATGATAACGAAGCAACGTAAAACACACTGAAATTGATATTTGGGAGAAATTTCAGCTGAGAATACAGGAATGTATTGTAGTCAAAGAAATGTGTTAGTCTCGTAAAATGCAGTTCAACTTAACAATGCAAGTTCACACAATTGACATTTTTGCTGTTGTTTGCATCCCTGTGGATAATGGACATGACATTTTTGTAAATATGCAGGTAATTTCAGTTTAAAGAGCAACAGCGGATAATCGGAAGTAAGCATAAAAAGTCTCAGGAAATGTATTATTGTAACAAAATGTTTTAATAAAGTAAAATAAAAATAATAAATCATGCAGTATTTTCTTTTTTTTTCTTTTCTTGCATAATGCTTTGACATTACAGTAAAAAATGGCTCTTTTGGCATATCCTGAACAACTGTAAGCATTCATTTCAGTTTAGAGGCTCTTGGTAGCATGCGTAAACATCACATAAAATAAAATAAGAAACAATTTAAATATCACCAGATCTTTTAGGAATTATATAACTGCTCACTGCCGAAAGTCAACGACAGGCAAATATGCCATTCATGCACAACAGTACAGTCAACCTTCCCAGTACAATCCTTCCAAGAACTGGGCATATGTGCATTCTCAGTGGCAGATTACACAGACGACATGATCTGATGAGCATACAAGCTGTTATCTGGGTCAGCGCTAGTCTCCAATTTAACGCCCCGAAACATCCATCATATCTGTATTGTTTCTCTCCACGGAGTTTATTGACCTTCGTTTCTTGGCAAACGCAGCCGGTCCTCAAAGTTTCTTTGCCATTTCTGTAAGTTAGCATGGGTGTTTAGCCTGTGCTTTAAAGTGTTGCGTGCTAATAGAAGGGACGACTGCGGTGAAGCCTGAGCTAGTTGAAGCTTTGCATGTGTCACTGCTTCCAGTCTTATGACCTGTTGACATTTAACTGACCCTGTGATTTATATATGACTCTTGTAAGCCACTTAAGCTTTTTAAACGAAGTCAAATTATTTTCAAATACAGTGTGTCAGATATATTTTACATTTTGCCATCAGTGCACACTTAAACCACTAACCAAAAGCGTTTCCAAAAAGGGCAATCAACTGACCTTCAGTCGACCCCATATGGTCCCTCAAATAAACTGTAAGCACGGCACTTAACTACAGCTGACCTATTTTTACATAAACACGCTCGGAGAATTTCAACACTTCCTTCTGACCCGAAAAACATTTGCTTACATATAAGTATGCTTTGCTTAAAGTAGATGCTTAGCAATTGTATTCATATTGATTTTCGAATTGGTTTAAATTGTTACTGATTCAAGGCAACAGACAGCAGCTGGACCCTTTTTTTATCGTCTTGACAACACCTTCATTCAATGCAAAAACCTCCCTGAAGGGGGAGCAGGAGCAAATGTGACAAAACAAAAATTAGCACGAAGCAGCACATCATATCATTTACATCACATTCAGATGCAGGGTGCAACTCTGAACACGGTGCAACAGAGTGGCATAACATGCCGTGTTTCTGGGCCACTGAGCAGCATGTCAAACTGACAGAGAGAGAGAACAAAAAGATGGAGAGAGAGGCAGAGAGAGAGAGGAAGGTCAGATGCAATGTAACGATGAGTAATTTGCAGATAGTACGGCAGAAGAGCAGCAGAATTGCAATTAATGATATTTACAAATGTTTTTCTATCTACATACATAGACACACATATTAATAAGAATACTTATATAGCAATAATATTGAATTATTGCAATAAATATTTATTATTATTAAAAATTACAAAACGTAAATGATAGTTATGCTAAATATGCTGTATTGTAATTAAAAGTATTATGTATTAATATAATTTAAAATTATGCATGTTGGAATAATTATATATGTAGAATATATAAATATTATATATATGTAGTAGTACATAATTACTGTTGCTTACCATAAGTATGTTTTATGTTTAGTATACTCTTATCAGATTTATTATCACTGATGGGTTTAATCGGATTAAAGTATCGAATTAATAAAAATGCCTAATAATATAATTAATGCTGTCAAATGATTACTTGCGATTAATCGTATCCAAAATAAATGTTTTTGTTTACATAATATATTTGTTTATATTCATTATAAACACATGCATATATATATTTAAAAACAATATGTTATGTTTATATATTTATTTATTTATAATTTAAAATATAAGAATATTAATACTTTTATCATCAAATTTAACATAAATCTTTTCTAAATATATACTGTATGTGTACTGTATGTATTTATATATTCTAAATACATATACACAGTACACATGCATATATAATGTAAACCAAAACTTTTTATTTTAGACTAAATATAATATATATTCTGTTATATTATAATTGTAAATATACTTTATGTAACAACATTTCTTTATTTCTAGAGCCAGTATTAAGCCATTATGGTTAAATTATTTGACAGACTACAACAATTTAAGTCATCCTCAGCTTATTTTTAGTCTAGTATGTATTTGAGTGTTCTAAAGGGTTCATTTGATCTGTATCCACCTCTAGATGGCAGCATAGTCCTTTGTATTTACAGATATTTTAGCCCAGATGTTAGATTTTTTTGTAATATAACAGAGTGCTAAAATATAAACATACGCACAACAAATTCATTATTTTGTCTAATACATATTGCAAATATTAATGTCTGCATAAATTTGATCTACAGCCTTATTTCTACTAAACCTAAATCTTCATAAACCTTGTTTTAACAGACCTACAGAACCACAAACACAGACTTCAGCTGATTAAAGAAACACTTTTAAAAATCTGATGTATGTAAGCGGTGGAAACTGTTATTGTTTGTTTATGCTCGCTGCATGTCCGTGTCCATGTTTCTGGCACAGGTGATTTGCCGATCAGCGTGAGGCCAGTCGTTATGTCTGCGGGGGGTCAGCGAAGGCAGTGTGGGGAAACAAAATTAATCCTCGTGGCTCTAGGTTATGGCAACAGGTCAGGAGTTTATTGATTAAATGTCAGCTACCCAGGTGAATGTGATTCGTAACTCTGGGGAGGCCCCTGCGCACGATCCATCACATGATATCCAAAGGAAGATTAAAGGCCGTATGACAGACTAAACACTTTCAGGCGGGATGAAGGTTCTGCCATCGGTCTGTTTGTCCATCCATCCATCTGTAAAAAAAAAAAAGACTTTAAAGCTCCTGCTGTGATCAAAAACTGGATACAACTTTTGTGTTGGTTATCAAATGGACCTACATTGGTTTACATGCAGTATGCCATGATAAATACTAAGATGCATGTTAAAACAGAACACCTGTATCGTAGCTTGTCAGAGACTAAAAAATATAAAGAAAACTCAAGAATATGAATAATTCCCATCAATTTTATTATGTTATTCTCTGTCGTTGTTGTTGGGAGTCGATATGACATATTTTTATGTTCAAAATTTAGCTGCACAGACATAAAATATATGCTTTGTGGAGTGCAAATAACTACAAGTAGCCTATATAAACAGCATCTAACATTATTTGTACATAAAGTTGCATTTATTTTATTGTAGGCTTTTTTTATGTGTTTTGTCAGGTTAAATTATTATTTTTTTTAAACCAATGTTCCAACAGTCTAGTAATTGAGATCTAAAAAAACTATAATAAAAAACAAATGAAATGACAGATTTTTATTATATTTCCTCGGATGATTCAAAAGATTAGTCTTAGCTGAGAATAAACTGAATCTTAAATTGGTATAATTTCTCCTATAATGTGTATTTTCTACAATATTTTTTTTTTTTTTTTTTTCACATGACTCATGTTCGGGTTGACAACTACAAAAAAAGGTTTGTAGAGCCTGGAGTTAAACCTTTGCACAAAATAAACCTGTAAACTAGTATTTCAAGCGGTTTTCTGAAAACTGAGTGCATGTCAAATTGAGGGAGGGTAAACATCAGAATCCATAATCCTACAGACAGCCTCCCGTTCCCTTAAGAAAGGTGCGTGTG
The DNA here is from genome assembly GCA_032361165.1 of Enteromius paludinosus. NCBI lineage: Eukaryota > Metazoa > Chordata > Actinopteri > Cypriniformes > Cyprinidae > Enteromius > Enteromius paludinosus. The sequence goes on from JAUMHQ010000081.1 coordinate 10,397,812, forward strand.
CCATCATAAGCGAATTTGATTGACAAGCGTACTTCAAGGCCCAAGGTTAATGGTGTTGACATCGAAACCATTCAACGGGTTAAAGGCTAGAATGAGAGTTCTGAAGATCATGCTCTCTTTGTCAAATTAAACTCTTCACATTTGGTCCCCGTTGAACATGTGGAGCAGAGCTGTCAGCGGCACAGGCGTCCTCAGGGTTCCTGGTGGAAGTTATCCACTGACTCCAGCCACCCAGAGGATGCACCACGAGGGATCGCAAAGTTGTATTCAGCCTCACGGCACCCATGGAGCCCCAGTTGGACGTTCTCTTTACCCTAGGGGTAGGTTCACAGGCCATCCTGGACTCTATGGTAGCTCGGAGCACTGGGTGACACATAACCTTGCCCTGTCACCACCCTCACCAGTGTGTCAGCTGATATTAGACTGATTGACGTTGACCCGCCACTCAGGCTCTGAGGGTTTAGCGGCGCTATATAACCTCGCCCTGACTGTTCACCAGGCTGAGGACATTGGAAGCAGGGCATCCTCAGCTGCGTCCTACTCCCAAGCAAGGGTGAGCGCTTCTGTCGTGTTATAAGAATTACAAATGCCCGCTTTGATTTGTGAATTTTTTGGGCATGCACATTACCATATCACATGAGCGTAGCAATTTTTAGTTTGTTGTCTGCTGATTTGATTATATATATTTTTTTTAAGTTTGCTTTGTTTATGTGATTTTTTTCACTTCTGATGAAGTGAAATGTGACATTCCATCTGATTCAGAGGATTTGGAGTTGGCTTGGAGTCCGGAATGTTTCTTACCGTCTCGCTCTTCAGGTTTACTTTTTTGTCTGCTGCTCCACTTTTCCGTAACTTCTATTTTAGCCCCTTACTGTGCAAAAATATAATGTTAGCTTTCATAAAAGGACAATGTAGCAGAAGCCTACAAGTGCACCTAAGACGTGTATGTTTGTATCTAAAAGAGAGTCACTACTGGCTCCAAAAAGAGACAACACTCTTAAAAATAAAGGTTTCAAAAGGGTGTATTTTTGCTGTGATGCCATAGAAGAATCATATTTGGTTCCCCAAAGAAGCTTTCAATGAACAGTTCCTAAAATAATCATTTTGAAGAACATTTTAAAAAGCTAAAGAACATACATTTTCTTCATTTGAAAGGATCCATATTTAAGGTTCTTCATAGAACCATTGATGCTAATAAAGAACACTTATTTTTAAGAGTGCATTGAGTGATTGATTGCTTGGCTTAAATAAATTAATACTTTTATTCATCTGGGATATATCAAACCTCACAGTAAAGAACTTTAAATAGTTACAAAATATTTATTTTTTCATTTTATATTCATTGAATAATCATGATAGACAAAATGTATCACGGACAAAAATATATAGCAGCACATAGCGAAGGTGATGAATTATTTAATAAATATGAGCAATTGGTAAGAAGATCACAAATGAAAACCTCCCTTGGTCTCATTCTAAGATTCAAAATAAAAACTAAACAACTGGGGTAACTTGGTATCGTAAGACGGAGGTGAATTAAACATAGATGTTAGACAGTAGACAGTAGGGAGAAGAAAAATGTCATTTCCAATGATATCTAAGTCTGTCTGCCATTAAAATGTGCAATGACCCGCACTGCATACAAAAATGATATCATGAACATTAACTTCCCTAGTTAATGTCGTGTGTTGTGCCGGGTGCACCGGGCTGCCGGTGCAGTAAGAGCATGCTTTTAATATGCTACATGCCCTGACTTCCTCTTTCCGCTTTCCTGTGGGAATTCCTTCTGCTTTTACAGCACACTGCCAAAGGGTTTCTGTAGATTGCAAAGTTCATGCCCTCAAGTAAATGTTCTAATTAAAATAGTGACTCTCGATAGGTTTAAAGCTTTGATGTGACACTGATCTTGCTTAACAAAAAAGGTGTATTGACAGGCAATGTTTTAAGAAGTAAATTCATGATAAAAAAAGAATTGGCACACAACAGGTTTTATTGTGTCCAAATGAATGTCATGACATTCTATAACTGGAGGACCTTGTAGTGTATAAACAGACATAGTATAACATGTTTTTCAGTTCACACTTGGCAACAAATAAGACTGTCATAACTTACATTTGCTGATAATGTTGTCAAATTCTTAAATAGGAAATAAGCACAGTATACACTGACTATGTGGATGTCTTAAGACTATGAAACCTAATTATAAAGGAGCCTGGAGCTCGATTTCAAATGGGGAAGTTGTCATCCCAGCTAACAGTTAGCATAAAAACATTAGCATAAAAACTTTAGCATTGCATTGTTGGTGGAACATTTTCAAAACATTAGCATTAAAAATGTTACCATTGTGTTGTTATTGAAAGGTTCTAAAAACGTTAGCATTAGAAACATTATCATTAAGCTGTTAATAAAATGTTCTAAAAACATTTTAATCAACCAAACAATAACGTTAATAAAACGTATTAAAAAAAACTGGACGTTTTGAACGTTCAACAAAAACGTGAACATAAGAGACTTCTTTCAAAAAAAACTTTTAAATGGTCCCTTTGATAGACTCTTTGTTGCACTCATTAACTTCATCACTGCCTTACGTGTCAAATATATGTGTTTGGGCATTAGATGCCATCAGTGGTAAGGTTTGAATTTTAGATTGCGTTTATGAATAAGACATACAAACTCCTAAGAGTGGAGTAATGTGCTCAGTTTCAACCCTTCGTGTTTGTTAAGGTGATTAATAATGAAACATAGAGAATTATGCATGGCGAGGTGACTTCTCTCCTTCGTTCTGAATGCACTAATTCACACAGAGTTCAAGCCAACACGGAGTTTCAGTTTAAAGGCTGCTTGTAACATACAATCGCAAGAGAAAAATTGACGACGGAGAACACAAAGATGAGAACTATTGAACTTGTAATGGTTTGTACCCTCTGTGAGAGTTCAAACTGAAGTCACGGGTATCACTGGCTTCCTTCTTCATCTGACAGGCTGTGAGTTTGCTCTGACCTGGGGATTTTAATAATGTATACCGATCACACGGTGAAGGCTCCCGCCTCAGTTTAACCACCACATAACCTCAGCACTTCTAACTGTACATTATAGTTCAGACTGAAGAAAAACATATACCTTAAAATATTCATCTCGCCTCTACCGGGGTCTTTATTCGGTCACTGCCGTACGACAACATCAGCAAACTTCTACACTAACAAACAGCCTTTTGGGTCGTGTTTCGCATTCTGTGTCAAAGCATCTGTGAATTTCAAACTGTATGACTAGCATGAGGTACATAATTATGTTTAAACGCACAGCTATGATCCATGTAGAGCCGTAACCTTAGAATACGGGGAAACGTGTACTGTGTGATCCAATCTTTTTATCCCAAAAATTTCACTTGTAGGAAATTTTGTGTATTATATAAGAGGCCATAAGATAATAGCTTCCCAAAGCATTTGCCTTTATTGAAGGCTCTTTTTTTTATCTCAGTGTAATTTGTTCACACAAAAATAATCAGCTTACAGAATAAACCCTGCACTTGTGGCATCATTCGTCATGTTAAACCGGCATTTTTGTGGCAGAAGGCAAGCAAAATATTTTCCCTAATTTTGGCCACCTCTGCTCTTCCCCAAAATAAACCTCTACCCTCAACATCTGTCATTCCACTTTTAGCACTGCCTCAAATGAAAGTGCAGGTAATGGATAGAAGACCTTTCACACTGTTCAGGGGAGGATGAAAGAATGGTCAGGGATGTGGGGGAAGGGACATAAGAGAGAGACAGAGAAAGCGAAAGTGCCCAAAGCCCTGGATTGTCAGAATCGGTTGAAATGAGGAAAATTCTTGCATGAAGACACTCGGCACGGGTGCCCTTTATATGAACCAGTGGAAAATGGGAGGGAGCGGTGAAACGGGAGGATGTTGCTTTGGAATTGATGATTACAATCCTTGTAATCCACAATGAAACATCTTTAATTCTCACATTAAGACTATTGATTAAACCCACAAAAAGCCGAATGGCAAGGTAAATCGTTGAATATGTGAATAAGATGGATTGGAAAAACAATATACAAAAGTACAAGAAGCCAAATAATCGCATTGACTGATAATACATGTGGCGCTTTCGCGGGAACATTGTATTCATCATTCCTGCATAATTGCGCTGTGTGCCCTACAGCATTGTGACTTTTATCCAATTTGATTTTTAAAAACAGTCACAGCAGATTCTTAAAGTCATGAACACATACTTTGTACATACAAGATTTAGCAATTTTGTCACTGCTTGAAGAAAAAAAAAAGTAATGCTAATCTTAACTGATCTTTCATTAGATTACACTCTTAAAACTAAAGGTTCAAAAGGTTATTTATATTTTCCCAGCAATGTAGAACCCCCTTTTTTCCTGAACAGTTTGTAAATTATATTTTTCCTGCTGTTTTTCACAGCAAAGACGAGAAAAGTCAAAATTTGGGACTGTGGATCAACCAATCAGAGTTTTCATGGCAGTACATCTGCGGCTTTGGAGTCACATTGAATTTCTGGTTTAAATGATTGGAGCAAATACAATTGTGACCCACAAATCAGCACCAGTAAACAAAGATGGCAAATTTCAAATTACATAAGTAAAAAAAAAAACCTCACACCGCTGATTAATCCAGCCCAGTCTCACGGCAATTCGTATATATTTTACTAGGTGGCTAATTTGTACAAATTCGTATGACCTCACTCACAGATTTTTGATAAATCATACGTATTTTACGAGTTGCCAATTCGTATGAATTTGTACGAATGATCTAGACCTAAACCTACCCATCACTGGGGTTTAGACAAATCATATAAAATTGTACAACTGACGTTGTGTCAATTTGTACGAATTCGTAGGAATATGTACGAATTGATCATGAGACCAGTGTTGGTGTAATCTTACTGATATCTTGCTGTTGTCTTGCTGTTAGCTTGTTAACTTTGGTAAAGGAAAAGTTCACCCAAAAATGAAAATTACCCCATTTTACTCAACCCCAAGTCATCCTAGGTGTATATGACTTTCTTTTTTTTTTTTTTGACGAACAGAGATTTTTAAAAATTTATCCCAGCTCTTCCAAGCTTGGTAATGAGGTTGGATAGTGCCCATTATTTTGAAGCGCCATAAATCAGATATATTCGCAAGTACTGTGATGTAAAACTAACCTATACAACTTCAGGGGGTTATCACATGTCCTCTGAAGCAGATTGATGGGTTTTTGGAACAAAAATATTCTTCTGGCTAGAGCACAGAGTTCCCACTTCTGACTCGGCATTAATGTCTCGCGTGCATGCTCTTGGCTGCTTGGTCTAGATTCCGGGATATTTTATACAATTTGTCTGCATCAAGGGAGCCACTATCAATATACAGGAAACTCCTGAAACTCCCGTGAGACTTGTGGTGTCTGCCGTTAATGTTAACATTATGCCAAGTCGTCACAAATAAAATGCATGGGAAAGGGCTTTGGCGTGTTAGTTGCAGTGCACTAAGCAACAAGCTATCCTAAACAAGCTAACGGTAAATAGATAAGTAACGTTTTAATTGCTAACATAGCAGATTGATGGAAAATGACATCTGTAATCAGAATTTTTGCAAAAACTGATTTATTAACGAATCAGCATCAACTACATTAAACAGAATCGCTTTATTTAAGTGAATAAAATCTCCTACTTACTGGAGTTCAACAACTACTAATGTACAGAGACGCGGTCACATACCTGACTTCCATGTGTGTAGAGTAGGTGAGATGAACTGGGATAGTAGGCGGTGGGCCAAACCACTGTGAGGTAGGGGAGGGGGAGCTCAACTATTTTGAAATGCATTTTTTGCGTTTGTATTTCTACTTACGCAATTATTTTTGAGGTATACATACATGTATTTTTCACAATAGACAGTGCGTTTTTTTTTTTATGATTTTAGGGGTTCAACCCTTGGTTCCCCCACAGGATTTACGCCCCCCTGGTGACAGGTCAGCCAAGAAGCCGGAACTCGGCTATGTTCATCTAAAAAAAGTTATATACACCTAGGATGGCTTTGGGGTAAGTAAAATATGGGGTACTTTTCATTTTTGGGTGAATTATTCCTTCAACTGAAATAATCATAAATACACATGCATATTAGATGAAAAACTAAAAATGTAAAAAATACATATTATTGAAACTTCACATCTTCAAATGAAAATAAAAAATTCTAATAAAAGCTTATTCAAAATATGAATAAATATATATCAATACGTAGATAATTTGAATCTGTGAATGTTCGGCATACAGTTGTTTTAATATTAATTATTAAATTATTAAATATTAATTTACCTTCACTTAAATTAATAATCCAAAATACTCACTGGAAGTCAAACTGAAGGTTTGCAACCAGAAACATCGACCAGTTGTTCTGGTTGACCCATATGGACCTTTTAAAACGATAAGAGAGAGAGGCAAAATACTGCGGCCCACCTAGGAGCAGTTTTTATAATGAACTCCTGAAGTAAGTGAGGATGACATATGCAGTCTTTGTTGCCTTATATGCACACAGTGTGCTTGTGTGTGTTCTCGAGTGTCATGCACATACACACGTTTGCGTGTGCTGCAAATGCAGTCTATTAGAAGCAGAGCTGCTATTAGCAACATCACCTTCTTCAGAAACGACAGGTGTTGGCAGCACCATATTCCTGGCACCTTGCTGCGTGTGACATCTCCATCGCCTCGAGTTAAAAAGCCATCGCACATTGCTAAATGACTGTGGCCTCTTTACCACAGCACCTAGCTTGGCTGAGGGCCAAGGAAGAATTGTGGTAGTAAAACAGATCAGTAACTTTTGATTAAGTAATTTTACCATGCTAGGCATGATTTTATTGTTAGGATTGATGCTAAATCTCCATTAACCATGGTAAAATCACTGTCATGTGATAACTGACTTATTATTACTTTTATAAATGTTATAAAAGATCATATTTGATAAATAGGCCAAGAAACATAGCAACTGTGTATTATATAGAACTCAACCAAGGTGTATATAAACTACAAGGCGCTTTGATTACAGCTTATTTAATTTGATTTAAGAAAGTCTCATATCTGAATTTAATTGATTGGGGACATTGCACATTCCAGATCTTATATAAGTCTCTGAGTTAGTGCTGGGGACTTTTTCAGTTACTCTGCAAATTGCATAGTTTTTGCCTACTAGCATGGAAGTATATCTGGATGCAACCACTTATCGGTGAGTCATTGAATTACTCACTTAAGCGATTTGTTTAAAACACTGATTCATTCAGGATATAAGGAAAGGGTCCTCACTGCCGACTGTTGTGTGTAATAGATTTGTATAAGACATAGCAAGGCTTTTACTGGTAACATACATTTTTCAGTCTTCCCACCGTTATCATTAACATAACATAGCATCAAAATAACTACAAAATAGGGTAAACACAACTTTAAATGAAGAAAATGAAACTGCGAAAAATGAGGAAAATGCAGCATTTAGCTAAATATATTTATATTTAAACTACTGCAAATTCCAAGGCCGCTTCTCTAAACGTGGCGGACAGGCTATTGTGACATGATATCCCTTGTACATTAACTTAAATAAAAATAAACGGGATATATTTCTTAAATTAAATTAAGTGAACTTACCAGGAATTATGAATAAATTATTTCATCTTCAGTCATTCTCCAATCGACTGGATTTTAGTTTTGCACGATGCACGTGCAATCCATAATGCCGCACTGCAGTAAGTTAGTTTAAAATGCTGGAGCTACAGCAACAACACCTGCTTCTTGTCAATGTATTACAGCTGACATGGAAAATACTATTAGCAACTGCTAAATCTTGTTTGACATAAAATGCATTGCGAATTACATCTACATCTTAAAACTAAATATTTTAACAGTAATATTGTATTTGCTGTAGAAACTACAGTTTTGCTTAACCACAGACGACTATAATTTATTGCTATTTTCATATTGGAGTTGAATGCTTGTGTTATGTATTTTATTTTCCTACTGTGTAATGGAATGTTTTTCATGCTAAAATTTAAAGTATAAGAGAATGGATTGCTCCAGACTTTTTTGTTCCTGTGAATGGAGGATGCTTTGAGAAATAAATAAATAAATAAAGCAAATTTCTAAAGCAAGGGAGGCTGGAGAAGAACGTTCACTTTTAAGGTTAATTGGAGCCAAAAGTGTCACATCAATCTAGCAGTTTACTAGAGGAAATTGGCCTGGCCTTTTGTTGAGAAATGGCGGAGATCACCACATGGGGTTTTTCTATAGACACTGGGTTGTTAAATTTGTAATGGGCTTACTGTGCTGCTGACCTGTTCTGGTCTGATATATAACTGTCTGTGGTGTAGACAGGACCCAGCCACCTTCACAACTTGTATTAAATTCATATTTTAGGCCTCCTGGGGCGCGATAACAACTTGAAGTTGCTAGCACATCTTGCCCTTCAGTTTGTTCACATGAAGATGTGAAGATAGCCGTTCACATGTTTCCAGGTCAAAGTAAGAGTCTCTGTACCAGACGGGTTTTGGATGGTGGCCCATGAAAGAGGTTGGCGGTCTGTATTGTCTTCTATTTTGCATCCATTGCATCAACTTGTTTTTGCAAATGTGATTAGTTTCCCCAGTGTGTACATTTCATTTTAGGGTTATGTTCTTTAACATTATAAAAAAAAAATTATAATAATAATAAATCTGGGCTGCAAGTCAAGGTCTCTGTAGTGTCTGCAAATAGGAAAGAACAAATCTTTACCCCCTTAGATGATTGCCCAAAATAAGGATAATAAAAAGGATTACTCCTGGTCTTAAGAAGGCATCACGCTGAGCTAAGGTCTAATTGGCGGGTTCCTTTACAAAGTTGATCAAGTCCTGGGGCTGGAAGTTAGTGAACTGGTCAATTAATCTTTCTTCTCCCTTAATGAGGTGAGGGATTTCCTGTGGCTGGAGCCCAGCACAAAGACAGACATAGTGCCCAAAGGATGTGGCGTCGCAGTACCAAGTGAGCCCCCCAATTAAAAACGAACACCCCCAAAGCTCCCCTCCTCTCCAGGTGGTAAATTGGTCTAACCCAGACTCAAAGAGACTGATCTTAACTATGACTTCAAATCAACTTTACAGGAGGATGGGGAAAAAAGGGGAAATTTCCTCCATGAAATAGGATTGCCATGGTCTGGAGCTTGCGCCCACGAGGTCCAATCAATTATTTTGCTAAATAAAAAGAAACTTGTTGAATCCCTCCTGCTGAGTGTCAAAGAGTTTCCGAAACATTATGTTGTGGTCTGACTTAGGATTTGGGGTGGTGGATGAATGTCAGGACGGAACAAGCAGGATGAATAGGGAAATAAATGTGCTTGACATGGTCGGTTGGGTCACATAAAATCCGTGCTTATCAGAGGTCACTTCATCAGGAAGGGATCAAAGGTGAACAAAGCAATGGAAGATTACAAAAACAATACCGTATATGCAACAATCTCATCAAAAGAAACGTTTATCAGAAATACGCATACACTTCTGGCTGTTTCTGACTGCATGTTAAAGGGATATTGCAAACAAAAATAAACAGTCTGCAATTATTTACTCACTTACATGCATGTAAAACATAAAAAAATATATTTTTAGAAATGGGGTTTTGTCCTTACAATTAAAATAAGTGGTAACCGAAACGTTTTCATCAAAATACTGCCTTTTGTGTTAGTCAGAATAAATAAAGTCAAACAGGCATTTCATAACTGATTTATTATTTTTTCAAATAAACATTTATACCACTTGAATACAATGAGCTGCATTAGAAAGTGATAAGTTCATCGGGCCACACATTTGCATTGCCCACACCTTTTGTTCTGTACAATAACAGAAGCCAACATATCACAGAAATGGAATCTTGCATTGAAGACGTCATTTGCCAGAGCCTTCACAGTAGTGATCGTGAATTGGACCTCCAATATCAAGGTCCCACACAAACTCAACTACAAACACACAGTCATGCACCCCAATTTTCATAGCATTAATGTAAAGTGACTGCCGTATACATTCTCCTGCCGTTTTGCTCAATACTAAATAATGAGTTATAAGTGCACCAAGCTGCAGAACAGTGACTGTTTCTCAGGTGCTCAAGTACAAATTAGGATGTTTGTGATGAATTCAGTTCTCTGACCCTCCCATAGACAGCAATGTAATTAACATGATCAACAGTAAAATAATCCATGTGACATCAGGGGTTCAACCATAATTTTAAGAAGTTACGAGATTACATTTTGTACGCAAAGAAAACATAAATAAAGACTTTATTAAACAGTTTGTCTTCTCCTTGTCACCCTAGTGCCATTTTGGAGAGTTGCCACTGAACATAAACAGCGTATGTTGTTCTGTGTCAGCTGCGCCACGCGGATACATTTTCTACGTTGTTTACACTTTGATTTGAAGAAAAACAATGTTTAGATATCTTAATCTTTGTTCTGAAGTTGAACAAAGGTCTTGGTTTGGAACTATGTGAGGGTGAGTAATTAATGGCATAATTATCTTTTTATGGTGAACTATCCCTTTAAGTGTACATAAACCATTTAAAAAGTAATCGAATGCTAGTCAGTATATTAGATCTGTGTATTTATAACAGCATCCTATTTCATAAACCACTGTCATCATCTGTTACAGAATTCTTTCTGGAGAGAATTATTCACAGCTCTTCTCTGAATAGTGTTCATGTTTAATTTATATGGCAAGGTCTATGCATGTGTTTAATTTTTTTAACATGATTACTGAATTTCAGTATAATAGGCTATTCTAGGCTACACTGTTTATTTTATTTGTATTTTTAACCTATTGTTTGTCATTTTATTCCTTTGTTGTATCTCTGACTTTTTAACTCATTATTGTTTGTTGACAGTGAAACAAAAGGATAGGTTAAGAGGTTGTTGGGAAGCATTTTGGGATTTTTATGAACGCACAAATGGACACTGTCTACCCCAAACTATTATACTTTGGCTCTGTCCTTTATTAAAATGCAGAAAAAAATAATTTGACCGGAGACTTGCATCCAATCAAACAATACACAAAATAAAACAAAAGACACTCGTAATATTTACCCTTAACATGTAGTCAGACTCCAGTTGGGAAGACACATTACGACTTCATTCTGAATGTAGTTTCCCATTGAATTCACCTTCCCCTATGCTGAAGCACTTAATGAGGGCTAATGTGTGGTCAAGCCTGCTGACCATGGCTGGGAGATCTCTGTCAGGCTGGCGAGGCAATGCAATTGCGCACGGCTCAGACGGAGAAACTCCCGGGGTCAAGAATCCAGCCCTCGGCCATGTTTGAGTTCAGCGCCCTCTCATCAAGACTGGGACCTCCAACATCAAAACACAGGGCTCTCAGTGATCCCTGCTTCCAGAAGATTCCCCTAAGCAGGCTACAGCAGAAGCACTTGTTACTTTGAAAGTCATTGGACCACGTTTCAAAATCCCCAAGGCAAACCTGCCTTTGTCTACAACAGTGGAAGTAGACAGAGGTAAACTCTTATACTGTGAAATACAAGCAGAGTCAGTGATCCATGTTTCAGGCATCGCAAGCATAGCCTTTGGAAAAGCTGCTTGACCGAGCTCCCCTACCTCATTAGATTAGATAACATGGGTCAGTCCTCTAAAGAGCTTAACGTCTGCTTTCTGAGTCTGTGTTGGTACATATAGAAAATTACACTAAAAGCACTGCCACGCAGATCAGGAAAGATTTTGACTTTATAATAACCTTTTTACATATAAGGTCTTTTAACCGGAAGACCCTTGGGAGGGTCCGGCCACTGAGGTGAGCTTGATTGGCTTTTGTAATTAACCATAAAAGAATGGCACAGCTTGTTGGCAGCTGATATCATAACAGGGTGGTATGATAAGAGTTCATGCTATCTGCTTTCAACTCTGCTTAGGGTAGTAGGGCGAAAACAAACAAACAAACAAACAAAACTGGTCACTTCAAGAGCCAGCTGTGACGATTGTGTCTCAGACAATTAGTGCCGTGGTTCACGGAGGCATAAGGAAATGGGCACAGTGGCAGAGGGGACTTGTTTTTCCACCAGTAGGTGGTAGTCACATTACATCAGAGCATGAGCTTTGTCATGGCTCAAAGACATAAAACAGAGTTTGTGGAAAGGCAATCAACCTCCCTGTATAAATAACACTGAACATCCCATAAATTCTCTTCCTGAAACTGATCACAGTTAAGCTCAGGAAAAATATAGGATCTTTGATTTTTAATCTAATAATTAATAATAAAATAAATTAACTGTGATCAAGCATATAAAACATTTTTTCTTAATATTTTTCTATAATAACAAATGAAAATTTATTTAAAAAATTAGCATAAAATATTTCATGTATGTGTGTTATAAATATGTAGTGTTATGAAAAAATATATATTGTTTTAAAAATAATAAATGTATTTAATATAATAATAAACCCATATATATATCAAACATTGTTAATTAATACTGTAATTGCATTATTTCATATGAGTGTGGTTATACACACACATTACATTTATTTTACATAGTAGTATTATATATAGATACACTTAATAGTATTTGTATTATATAGATTATTTATTATTTACATATATATATTTATATATAAATAATGAATAATCTATATAATACAAATACTATTAAGTATATGTTCATATAAATATATAATAACAAACTATACAGAAATATAATACAAATATTTATAAATCATATTATAAATGTTACTGTGTGTGTATTTATACTAAAGTATGTATTATCTTTTTTAAATGCATAATGTTTTTATATGTATTACATTTTTGCATTTTTTACTTTATGCATTGTGGAGTTACACTGGAGTTACATATATATCAAAGATTTTATACAGTGCACTCTTTAAATATCTCGATACATTACATTTAAATGTCTTAAGGTTATACTGCTCAACTCAAGTTATATATACATCTTGAATATGTTCTGATTTGTCTATAGTATATGCACACATGGATGGGTCAAGTGTAGAGTCAAGTTTTTTTGGCCATGCCTTGCAGAGAGTGGACTGGATGGAGAGTAATTATTTGTGGTGAGTCGAGGGCCCTGGGGGTTGCAGGGTGGGCGGAAGAGACATGGGGTGCGGTGAGATGGAAAGCACGCCAGTCCCGCTCACGCTTGATGCTCAGTGAATCTGAAAGGTCATGTCATGTTTTCTGGCAATTGACTCGATGGGTTTGGATTCTGCAGCATAAGGCTGGTACGTTTTGTGTATGTGTTTGTGAGTGTGTGCGTGCGCGTGAGTGTGCTTCTGCTCCACACATTTACTGGGAAATGTGCCCCTGGGTTGTTTTTCGCATTGACCTTATTACCCTGCGCTGTGACGAGCTTGCCACTGAACTTGCTATCTCTCTCTCACACACAACCCTCCCTCTCTCTCTCTTTTTGTTTGTTTTTTTCTCCATCTCTCCACCTCAAGATCTCTTCCAACAGTTAATAAAATAATAATTAAAATATCAAACAAAGAACGTACATATTTGGAATTGTCGTAGAATCCTCACTGAGCAGACAGAACAAGGAGAGGGAGGGAAGAAGGAAAAGCATTTTTCAAACCCTGTTGCTCTAAATGAGAGGAGACTGTAAGGATGTTTTGATCTCTCTGTTGAATAAAACCCAGAGAATATCGAGGAATAAACTAGGACAATAAAGCAATT
>JAUMHQ010000081.1:10486475-10499273 GCA_032361165.1 Enteromius paludinosus
ACAAACAGATTTCTACTGTCCAGCGTGAACGATGGAGGGATGAGGCATTCAACCTTATATGTTTGAGCCTGTATCAGGCTGATTATGACTTTTTTTCTTACAAAAGATGCTAAACTTTTTTTGACACACAATTGCATGTAAAAAGTCGTTGTAATTACCGAAACAATAAATAAATAAAATTTGCAAAAAAAAAGTATGTAAATGCATAAATGTGCAGTTTCAAATTTAGTAATTGTGAGTTATATGCTTATAATTGACACTAATGAAATGTGCTGTTTATCTTTGTGAGGTGGACCAGATTGTTAAAAACAATACCATAATCAAATCCACGTTTATTTATTTGCTTGTTATCAATACTGATATAACATTAAACAATTACCTGCCAAAAAGGTAATAAATATGTATTATGGATTATGATGTACTGTGTTTCGGTTAATTTAAAAAGGCCTATACAGACCCTGTGAAGTAAAGCTCAGTTCTGTAGCACATGTTAGGGCAGTAGCCATATGCCTTTCCTGGCTGCTTGCATACTGCAAATGTGGATTTGTCAAGCTAAGTGGAAGGTTCTTATTTGTTTTAATTTAATTGCATTATTCGTGACATGAAAATGCATCCATTAAACAGCCACACATGTACACACATGCTTGTGTGCAGCATTCAGACACACACACACACACACACACACACACACAAAGAAGGCAGGGCATGGTAACAGCTGTCTTTTATTCTGTGCCGAACAGGATCTAACACCACAGGAGTGAATCTGGGTCAGAATACTTGGGAGGCATGAATATCAAATGGAGTTCTGAAACTGGTGAATTAATATGTCTTTCACTGGTGACATTTTCTGCTGGCATATGGCAGCAAGCTCATGGGAGAGCAGGCCCTTTTTGATGAATATTTTTGAGTCCAAAACTAAAGGACGGTTCTGGGCATATGTCGCCGTCTGTTTTTGCCTTGTGAAATGATAATGCAGCAGTCGCGCTTCATCTGGATAGAGCAACGTTGAGAAAATGGTCCAGCCAGTTATTAACCCTTGAGAGGGAGCTGTAGTGATGTTTGACAGTCTCCCTGTGTGCATCTCTGTCTCTGTCTTGTTTTTTATTGTTTAAATTTAAAGATCTCACATTTCTAGTCTTGCATTGCCAGACCTTCACTAAACAACATGAGGTCTGTTTCACAAGAATTGGCCACTTAGATGAGAAGAGACTGGCTGATATATAAAGAGACCAACCAGGATTTGTTTTGTTTTTGTGTGTCCTAATAGGGTCAGTTTAACTGCCGTACTAAAATTTGAGTTCAGAGATTATTACTGTCAGAAAATTATTTTCAGAGAATCCTGAAATAAAATGTTTAATAGGTTCCATAAAAAATGTTAAAGGTTACTATTACAGATGCACAATTCACTTTAGGGTTAGGAATGACATAGTTCTGCATAGGCCCCTCCAACAATAATTAATTGACAAGTCCATCGTGCCTTATACCTGCCTTTAGTGAGCTGTCATCACGTCTACATTGTGTTGACAGTTTAGGCCGACATCTGAGCTGCTGAAGAGATCATTTTGAAGCAGGGCTCGAAATTGCGACTATTTCATCTATGCGACCCCAAAATATATTTGGAAGCATTTGTGCGAGTGCATGTAATTGTTGCCGTGCGACCTGTTTTAATTTCTCTACAAAACGTTAACAGTATATGTGCATTCTGTACGCTGATTGCTGATACGATGACGTTCTGCCATTGAGATTTTAGATTGGTTAATAATAGCTGTCAATCACTCAGTCAGGTGACGACGCTAACTACAGCGGGGAAATGTGAAGAAGAGGGAAAAAGAAAAGAACACTGACTGATTTCTTTTGCAAACCACCTAAATTTACAAATAATGGCGCTGGTGATGGTGATCATGTGGTAAATGTTGATTCACCAGCCGAAAAGAAGGCGTACAGTTTTCAGAGAGAATGGTTGAAAGACTTTGAGTGGCTCTGCTATGAAAATGGCTCTATGCACTGCATTCACTGTAACGCTGGTTTAACACTGCACGCATCAGCAGCACTTATTTTTTTCGGCGCCCATGTTAATGGATGAGAGCTTTCACACCGCACGAAAGGGCGGCACGGTTGCGCGTTGCAGGATCAGAGCGGAAGCAGCAGATCATTTCGGCACCGAGTTTATTTTTGCTGCGATTTTCTTACGATTAATTAAAGTGACAGTCCGTTGTTCTTGATCAAAATCGACCCGATTAACACGAAAAGTAACACATTTTACCATAAAATCATGTAACTGATGTGTTTCACACTCAAAAGATAAAAAATTTAATGCACAAAAACAGACAAGTTTTTGCCCAAACTTCAAAGGTCTGTTAAATGAATAAAATTAGAGGCATTTGTTAGCTTAAGATTAGTTTTTCAATTCAGTTATTCAATCCAAATACAATTTATTGTTGGAATTCTTTCTGAGATTCTTTCTGAAATTTTAAAGCATAACCTATTCAATCTAGCTTCTGCATTCCAGCCTTCTGTCACATGGCAAAATGTAATATTTCTTATGCAAAATGTGAGAAGGGTCAGACATCAGGCAATTTAACACCGCATACACTACCGCCAAAGAAGAGCTCGCCTTTACTAAATTTGTTTTCAAATTAAAGAAATCTTTTAATATACAATTTGTAGTTGTGGTCCTCATTAATTTTTGGTGGGTGCTCCTAAATTTTTGCTGGTGCTCCTAACTTTTTGAAGTTGGGAGCACAAGTGCTACCAAATAAAAAGTTAATTTGGAGCTCTGTGAAGTGAATGCACTGTTCCCCGATCGAGGGGCATTAGCATTTAAAACAACATGTACTAGAATGGCTTGCTAAAAACAAAGCTGATTTTGACAGGGTCATGGTGTTTTTACACTACCATTGAGCAATTTTCACCAAAGTATGTTGTAGACTTTTCATTAAGACCCTAAACAATCATATAAACTTGTGTGAAATGGACATCCAATGACCCTGTTAAGCAGGACAAACATTTTCATCATTTTCCAGTTTGCATATTAAAATTATTTCTGAAGAATCATGCGACGGTAAAGACCAGAATAATGGGTGTTAAAGAAAATCAGCTTTGTAGTCACCAGTATAAATGACATGACAAAATATATTACAATTGAAAATTGTAAAAACATTTCACCTTAGTAATATTTTTACTGTATTTTGATCAAATACTGTAAAAGCAGCCTAGTTTGAATTTGAATTGATTAGTTCACACCCCACGGGAAGTCGAATTTGACATTGGGCTTACTGTAAAACCTATAAAACCTCTTTAAATGTCTTAAATTATTTTAAAGACTTGGTGGTTCTCTTCTTTTTTTGCCTTGACTGACTATCCTTTTTAGTTCAATTGAGTTCTGCTTCTTTATATAAATATGAATGTCAATTCATCATCCTGTTTGCTGAACCAATTAAGACTGAATTGGAATTTCAGAGTTTAATTCTTTAATTAAGGTTTATACAAATATACATTTTTAATTGAAAATGTACATTTCCTAGTTTTAAAGAGTTTCCTGTTCAGTTGTTTGTGAATAATCAAGAAAGAAAAAAAAACCCCACGTACTATATATATACATATATATATAGTATATAGATCACGAAAATGTGTTTTCCTGTTTTGCAAGCAATACACAACTGCAAACTGACAGCAGCGGCACTGTTTGAGCCTGAAACTAATAGTCAAGTTGATGACCACAAATCCCATGGTACTTTGCGGTCAGGTGCTCCTCACAGCTGATACCTGACGTTTCCAGCATCATCTCAAAGTAATGCAATTTGTTTATTAGTCTTGGATCGAAGAGGTCGGGGCAAACTCTCAAGCGTTGTTAGCTGAGGTGGACTGATATTGTGATAGACAGCAGTACAGTGTGGTATTCAGCAATCTTTGCATGAGAATGGAAATTAAAAAAGGCTAAAGTCAGAAATTAATTATCCATCTGAAGCCAATGTAGTGGAAAATGTAATTTATAGAACAATTATGGAAATAACGTGCTTAAATGAAGTATATAACACACACATACACATAACGATTAAGTCAATATATTAGCACTCATCTAGCTAATGTTTTTCAGTTATTGAATGTAGTAGCACTTCAGCTGCTTGTACCGTTTTCAATTAAGTTCGAAATCATAAAGCAGTGTTTTTTACACTCGTAACAGGTGGTGGTCTCTGACATTTCAAGTTGTTCGTGGTTTTCAGTTGTTTCAATGACTCAACCTTGACTTTCCATGAGATGTACACACGGACGTTTTTTGAAGTCTTGACAAGTGCGTGTGTCTTTGTGCACAAGTGTCTACGTCTGCCGAAGGCGGTGGAGTAAAGCTCCCAGAGAACACACACTTACACACCCACACACACACACATACTTTCTGGTCCCCCCTCCCTGGCTCTCAGAAGCCCTACAGCACACAGAAGTGCTTTATACCCGAATCAAGTCACCCTTCTCCCTGTTCTCGCTCCATTGGGAACACTTCTCTCTGAGCACTCTCATTGGCATGCTAAAGAACCCTGATATTTTTGTCTGACATATTAAAGAAGGAATTAAGCTGAGCTATTGAGGGGCTTACGTCCTAAGCATTTTACTTTTTCATGGCTCTTATTTGAAAGCCAGCCAAGTAGATGAGTAGAAAAGATGGGGAGGGAAGCGAACAGAGAGGGAGCTTATTGACAGCGCCGTGACCAGTCTCTCTGAGGGACAGGCCCGAACAATACGCTGACTGTTAGCCGAGGCCCTGCGATACTGTAGTGCGCCGGGAAATAAGTGTCCTTTCTGTGCTTGTTTTTTTCTCTCTCTCTCCCAAGAAAGCTGTTACAATAAAACCAAGTCTAAAGCAGCAATTTGTAAGTCAAGAGCCTGGCAAAGTGGATTGTAATGGGGGGAGGAGAGAGGCTGAAGGAGATCGGCTCCTGAAACTGCCACCACTTGTTCTAGAGGCTTTGTTCAATGGTCGGGGAAACTCTGCCCAGTGTTGTGCCCTGCTGTCCTTCACAAGACTACTAGTGTTCTCCTTGTTACCTGGCTGGATAGTTCTCACTTTATCAGACAATTATATGTTGAAAGTCTGCATTATATGGATAAGGTCCTATAAGGTAATGTCGTTCCATTTTATCACAGTGTCCACAAATAACTGATATGACTTTAGTCCCTCAGTTAATGTCTTTGGTAACACTTTGGAATAGGTAACACTTGTTAACCATTAACTACCACTTTTCCCTTCACAAATTCTAAATTTGCTGCTTATTAATAGTTAGTATGGTAGTTGTTAGGTTTAGGTATTTAGGTATTGGGTAGGATTAGGTATATAAAATAAGGTCATGTAGAATAAGACATTAATATATGCTTAATTAGCACTAATAAATGGCTAATATTCTAATAAAATGCATGCTAATGAGCAACTAAAAGGTAGAACTGTAAAATAAAGTGTTACCATGTGTTACCAAGTGAAAAAGCTGTATGTTTGTAAAAAAACAAATCAATCCACCATTAAGCCATTTCAAATTTAAACCGTCACTTCTTGTCCAAATACCTGTCCATAATTCATAGTAGCACTTCATCTGGTGAAAAAAATCCCCCTGCATATTTGTTTAGAGCTGTTTTTACTTGTAAATGTTTTTTGATCTGTGCATATTTCTCACCTGGTTCAGAATAGAGAAACTAGAGAAAGTGTATTGTGGACTCGATGGATTTTCAAAAAAGAAAGAAAGTAATTGCAAACAAGCCTGCTTTTTATGTAAATTAGGACTATTATAGATTAGGATTATTATTCACAAAAGTCAGCGATTGTTAGTTTGGTGCAGTTAACGTTGCACGATTACAGCTGTGTACATGTTCTAGTGATCGTGGCAGCGGTAATTCATCAAATGATGGAGAAGAGCGTTATAAGCTGTTGAGTGCGCTTTTATCTTTGGAGAATTGAGTAAAATAAATGGTGTTATTATATTTTATTCCCTCTCATTTGTCAGTTTTAGGTGGGTAGGCCTCAGTGCCCCTCACACCTCTTCCCTTTATAGGTCAGGTGAATATATGAGGAGTTTACTTGCAAAACGCGATAAATGCCATTTTTTGACATTTGGATTTTATTATTGGAAATCACTGTTCAGATGTACCTTAATCTTTGTGTGGATTGCTGCCATTAATAAAATTAATTTTTTTTAGAATGTAAATTTTAGACCTACTACAAAATGTCTTTTTTTCACAAAACGCGATATACGCATCCCCTGGGAACAGAATCACCGCCAGTGAATACAATTTTGTGAGAAAACGCGTAACCAGCTGTTACCAGTCTTTCAATCAGCACGTCCCCATCGTAAGCCAATCAAGTCGCTATTCACAACTATAAATAGGCCAGTTTCCTTCCCTTCCGCATCTCGTTTTTGTATTTCCCTCCACCTCCCCTTCTCCGGCGTTCGTTCCTTCCACGGGGGGCACGCCCTTGTTTAGGGCTCTCGTTACTAGGGCTCGGGGTTCACCGAACTCCCGGCTCGCCCCCGACAGCTCGCCAAACTTGCCATTATTTATCATTGAGGAAGCGTGAACTCGTCAAATGGTATTACAGTAGTTAAAAAAAAGTTATGTTATGTTGTGTGTTCTGGCCAAAACTAACTCAGAATCTTACTATTATTAATCAATCTTTGTATATACTATTCCACATATTCATGATGTATTGTTTTTTTAACCAATTTAAGATGTTTGAAAATGTAAAGAGAAATATGTTGCATTTTGGCATGGCTTCTGACTGGACATAAAATGGCCTTCACTGAGCTCAAGTAATAGTTTAATGTACAAAAATTGTGAATGAACTTTACTGTTGATGTCTTAATAAGGTAAAATAACCAACATTTCTCAAAATGGATATACAGTATCTCGTTTGGCAACGAAACTCTTCATATATATAAATTATAAATTATTTTGTGTTTTGTTTAGTTTTGTTTTATTTTTTCTTAATACTTTTAGAATTTGTTGTGTTCATGGGATGGCTTGGCCTGAATGAGTATTCAACTTCTGGCCAGAAATTAAGCTCTGTATTAGGGTTAGCCGATAGGTATGGCCGATAGACATCACGATGCTGAGCCGGCATCGCGATCCTCCGCCCCGCCGCAGCAACCAGCTCGCGAAAAAAACAAGCTCATTCAAAACCGCACGCTTGATATGTCATCCGCACGCAATTCATGCGCCCATCCCCCCCCCCCCCATTTTATTGTCAATTTTTGTTTATTATTTCGTTGTTTTTTTTTTGGTAGCTTTGAATGGATGAACAATTTGTAATTACCATAACACGCAAATTTGTTTCTATTTCAAGCATTCTTGTTCCCAGGCAGTGCAAGGTGATAAATCCAGTGGACTGTTCAGCAGCCAGGGAACATTACCGCATAGAAGAGATGGCTTGCCCTGCTCTTTAGGCGGCCGTTTATGACGGAGTCCCCAACCACAATTATGGGAGCCTTGGGCTGCTACCGGAAACAAACCCACTGACACGTTGACAAAAATCCCTGCCCCGTGTTTATATGGCGTTTTGCAAAGAAATCGGAAAAGGTAATCATGTATGGAGGCTGGGGTTAAGAAGCAATGTAACAGTCTATTAACTTTAATATAGATATGTGGAATAAGCATATGCAGAGGCCCATTAGCATAAATCTTGGTTACACACGAGCGGGCCGCCACAGCGCGGCACGGGTGCACTTTCTCTCAGTGGAGAGGTCTAATGACAAACACTCGGATGAAGTGAGCCAGCTCACCGACTCCTCGCTTGAGCTCTCAATTAGAGGCCCCACTGTTTAGCTCGCCCTACCATGTGTACAGCTCACTCCCTCTCACAGACACTTCTTAGCCGCAAGGAACAAATAGCAGAGTAAAAAACATCCTAACGTTTTTATTTGTAAATAACCCTACGGTTGACAAGTTGTTAGAGATGCATAGTACAGTACAAGCAGACCTAATAAAATACAATTAATAGGGAAAGACTTTCCAAGATTACTCTTTAACACTTTACAGTGAGGTTAAATTCCTTAACATTAGTTTAGTCATTTTTAGTAATTATTAATAGAAATTTGTAAAGTACAACATATATTAGATTAATGTTAATTTCTGCATAAGTTAGCCATAAGTTTTTTTAAAGAGATAACTTTATATAAGTTATAAAGTTATGTAAATATGGTAACAACAACAATAATAATAGTAATTATATTATTTGTTAAAATAAGAATTGTTTTATTGATCTTAATTTGTAATTTTTTAGAAGAGTTATAAGTTATAAAGTTAAGTAAAATTAAGGAACAACAACAGTAAAAAAATAAAATAAAAAAATAAATAATACTATATTGTTTGTTAAAATAAGAATTTTTTATTTATTCTTAATTTGTCAATGCTTTATAATTTGCAAGAGTTCTAAGTTATAAAGTTAAGTTATAAAAGTAATGTAAAATTAAGGAACAACAACTAAAAATAAAAACAACAATAATAATATATTGTTAAACAAGAATTGTTTTATTCATTCTTAAGTAGAATTTTGTATATCATTTTCAAGAGTTATGTAAAATTAATTATACAATTCTTAAGTAACAACAGCAGTAACAATAGAGGAAGATGACGATGATGATGATGATAATAATAATACATTATTATTTATGATAATAATTATACATATATAATATATTAATAAAAAACATTGTATTTTATTTTAAGCATTTTGTCGACACTTTTGTTGCTGAATACTCAGAGTATAAACTTATCTTTCTCTTTGGCTTGAGAAAAGAGACTTTTCTTTATCATAATCTGTTGTTTTGCTTGATTTGTTATAAATCACAGAAATTTTCAGGAAGGTCTGACAGTACACATGGAATTTTATGAGGAACAACAGACAATAGCGAACAAGTAATCGAGACAAAAAGGTTTGTCAGAGGAAAGAAGGCTTGGGTGTAGGAAAAAGGAACACTTTCCATTTTGTTTGATTCATCATCAAAGAGGACTGAAAGGATGCTGAAACAAGAGAGATATTCCTGACTCGACTTTCTGTAGTCCCTCACTACAAAACTCAGTTCTTAATGTTTGATGTTTTACTGAGAGAGGCTTTCAAAAGAACAGATGTGCTTAGAACTTCCAGGAAAAAAGGAAATAGAGAGAGAGGGAGGACACAGGAAAGAAGATTAATCGTGTTATGTGCTTGCCTTTTCTCATTGTTTACATTCAAAAACAATAGTTTGTTTTCTTCTTCATCTTATTATTGTCATAGTTTGCTATTGTTAACATTTCTGCAACTTTTATTGTTCAGTTAGGACTACAGTTAGTTTTATCATTCATTAAAATTGTTACTTTTATTTATTTATTAAAAAATCAATTAAAAGTGTGTAATACATTCACTGTTTAAATACATGCTCTTTTACTGCGATAAATTAAAAACAAAATACTAAAAACTTGGGCTGGGCGATTTAATCGTTGATTTATTCATGCGCGTTTCATCAGTAAAGTCGGTTCTGTGATTAGCGGTAAATCTCAATCAGCTGTTTGTAAAATGTGAGGCAGTTGATACACAGAGCAGTAGATTACTGATTAGCTACGCTACGCGATTCATTTCCGAAATTGCGCATTAATTAATCAACGATTACAGCCCAGCCCTACTAAAAACTAAAATATAGAATTTTTAAATGCCCCTATAATGACATTTTTAAGGCTCCTAATATTGTGCTATATGCATTTAATATCACCTTAAACTTTCTGCGATTCTCAAACCATTTGTACAAAGCAGTTTTAAAATTCTCTCTAAACCCCTCCTTTCCGTGAGCCTACTCTGCTCTGGTTGGTCAGATAGCCCAGTCTGTTAGGCCCATGATAACGATAGGCCCATTACCATAGTTCTGTATTTTGAAGAAATATAAGCATCTATTATTCATCATACTTACAGGTTGTGATTCAGTGGAGCCATTGGTCTAAACCACTACTGAACCATCTTTCAAGAGCAAGGCATGGAAGAGAAGCAGTCGTCAGTAAAATCATGTGTTTGTGGATGGGGTCAAGTTGTTCACGGGCCACCCAATGTAAAACATAGGCAGGAATTATGCATTATCTGTCTGTCTGTTTACCTATATATCATCTGTCTGTCTGTCTATCTATCTACACTGCTCAAAAAAATAAAGGGAACACTTGAACAACACAATGTAACTCCAAGTCAGTCACAATTGTGTGAGATCAAACTGCCCAATTAGGAAGCAACACTGATTGACAATCCATTTCACATGCTGTTTTGCAAATGGAATAGACAACAGGTGGAAATTAAATGCAATTAGCAAGACACCCCCAATAAAGGAATGGTTCTGCAGGTGGTGACCACAGACCACTTTTTAGTTCCTATGCTTTCTGTCTGTCTGGCGGTGCTTTCACTCTAGTGGTAGCATGAGACGGAGTTTACAACCCACACAAGTGGCTCAGATAGTGCAGCTCATCCAGAATGGCTCATCTATGCAAGCTGTGGCAAGAAGGTTTGCTGTGTCTGTCAGCGTAGTGTCCAGAGCATGGAGGTGCTACCAGGAGTCAGGCCAGTACATCAGGAGACGTGGAGGAGGACGTAGGAGGAACAACCCAGCAGAAGGACCGCTACCTCTGCCTTTGTGAAAGGAGGATCAGGAGGAGCACTGCCAGAGCCCTGCAAAATGACCTCTAGCAGGCCACAACTGTTCATGTGTTTGATCAAACATTCAGAAACAGACTCCATGAGGGTGGTATGAAGGCCTGACATCCACAGGTGGGGGTTGTGTTTACAGCCCAAAACCGTGCAGGACATTTGGCATTTGCCAGAGAACACCAAGATTGGCAAATTCGCCACTGGTGCCCTGTGCTCTTCACAGATGATAGCAGGTTCACACTGAGCACACGTGAGAGACGTGACAGAGTCTGGAGACGCCATCGAGAATGTTCTGTTGCCTGAAACATCCTCCAGCATAACCGGTTTGGCAGTGGGTGGGGGGGGGCCTTACTGCCATTAGGTGATGAGATGAGATGAGATGAGATCAGGACTTCCTCAGTATTTACAGAACCACTTGTTATGCAAGACAGTTCCCAAATACTTGCAATGTTCAACATTCTCAATACCTACTCCATTTATACAAGTTTGCTTATACTGATTAAATTTTCTATAAGAGTTAAAGTCAATAGTCATCTCCCTAGTTTTTTTTTGAGCATTCTGACACCAAGTGATAAAATCATCAACCACCAGACCATGCGTAAAAGTCCTCATTACTCAGTAAGCAAAACAATTACAGAATCATCCGCAAATTTTATAATATGCCTATTAATAAAACTACTCTTACAGTCATTTGTATGAGGAGAGAGAACACATCCTTGGGGTGATCCAGTAGATGACACCAACCACTGGGAGAAACAATCATTTACTTTCTGTGTTCTCAGCACAAGAACATGTAAAATCCATCCTACCAGACTAAAATCCAAACCAAATTCATTTATAAGTTTATCAACCAAAATATGTGGCTGAATGGTATTGAAAGCTGAATGGTATTGAAAGCAGATGAAAAATCAATAAAAAGTAATTTAACCAATGTCTTAGGCCTATCCAAATGCTGAAATACTAGGTCTAAGTTGAGTCTAAGGGTCGTTACTGCATCCTCTACCCCCCGCTTGAACCTGTAGGCAAACTGCTGAGGGTCTAGAGAACTCTTTTGCTCTATTACTTTCTTTACTAATTTTTCTAAACTTTTCATAACTAAAGATGTAAGCGCCACAGGTCTAAAATCATCTAATATCTGTGCATTATGCTTTTTTGGCACTGGAATCCCAGTAGACTTTGTCCACAGAACAGGTACTTTCTGTTGATGAGTTGACAAAGCAAAAATTTCATAAAATATTGGACCTAACTGCTCAGCGCCTTCTTTGAGTAACCTCCCCCCTACAGTATATTATCACGTCCGGGCACTTTCCTTCTTTTACACATTTTAAAGACTGTTATTACATCCCTCACATCAAAAAAGGACACAGTCTTGCTCCCCGTTTATTCTATATAACTCCTCACTTTCCTGATTTGAAATCTTTAGTATCAAATCTTAAATAAAACTGATTAAAACCATGTGACCAAACGGCATCCGAACTGAATGCATCCAGATTTATTTATTTATTTATTTTTTTCATACTATCCTGGCCTGTTATTAAATGCATCCCATCCCAAGCAGAACCTAAATTATCCATTTTCAGTTTTGTCTCAAGATTTTCCTTATAGGCAATTTTAGCCCTCCTAATTTCACACTTAATATCTCGTTTTAGCCTATAGTACTCAGCTACATTTCCTTCCTTAAATGCCCTACTACTTTTTGATTGAAAAATCTTGATTGACTTTGTAACCCACGGTTTACTATTTGGAAATTTCCTAAACAATTTCATCAGTATTAACTAGTGGTGGGCAGTTATCGGCGTTAACGTGCTGCGTTAACACGAGACTCTTATCGTGCGATAAAAAAACGTTTTCGTTTTAAAATGCATAACTTTACGCTCCTATCCCGGCGTTTTCTACCCTAAAAAACACTTTTGACCCTGTTGTAGTTTGAAAACTCCGGGGAAGGTTGAACATCAGTGTAAATGATGATCTTTTTATTTCTAAAAAAAAGGGAGCGTCTGCAAATTTACATCTCTGTACTGAACGAAGTACAAATTTCTACTAATTGCGCCTAACTTCACATGCAAACACCACTGTTGTCATTCATCTTATGTGTAGCCTAAATGTAAATGTTAATGAAAGAATTATAATATGTACATGAAAACTGTAGAAACACTGGA
>JAUMHQ010000081.1:10532842-10542344 GCA_032361165.1 Enteromius paludinosus
CTTTTTGGGTAGACGTGTGTTAAATCCTTCTGACATGAGCACAATGCATGTAAAACAGGTTGATTAGAAGGTATAAGATGTTACACAGAGCCCAAAGTCTGGAATTATCACACTACTACTGTAGGTGTTTATTTATGTGCGTTCAATTTGAATCAAAACGCCTTAATCTGGGTCGTTACACATTCAAAAGATAGTTGAGAGGTTGCTACACTCACATGACACTCCGGAAAGACTCTAATATGACATAAGACAATGAATGTATTGTGTAAGAGACAACTGTAAACAAGTAGCTAAAGGTAACAAGTCAAGTACTAATCTTCAGTGGCAGTTCAGATGCAGTCATAGTGCCAAAAATCTGTTTTATGTTTGAGGAAGTATAGTGTTGTTTAAAAGAGTAAAAAGTAGATTGTGGGACTTACTGCGTAATTCTCAGCAGGTCAAAAAAGACATTTCTAATGTTAAATAAGAATTCTTTTGAATGTGTTTCGAATAAACGCTGTTCTTATTCATCAAATGATCTAGAAAATAAAGGTTTCTACAAAAATATTGAACATAAGCAATTTGACTGGAGTAATGCCTGCTAAAAAAAATCAGCTTTGCCATCATAGAAATAAATACATTTTTTAAATCTAGCATCCCCAAAAAAATACAAAATAAATAAGTTATATATATATATAAATATATATATTTCACAATTTTACTTATTATACTATATTTTAATTATATAAATTAATATACAATTTATATAATATATTTTTACTATATAAATTCAAATTTATTATATATATTTTATTAAATAAGTTCAGCCTTGGGAAACTTAAGATGTCATCATTGAATTTTTATTATTTTTTATTATTATTGTTATTTTTTTAATTCAGCAGTTTTACACTGCAAAAAAAAATGGCTTATCTTACTTACAATGTTTCTTGTTTCTAAACAGAATATCGTTCAATCAAGATACTTTTACTAGTATCTTATGTAATTTTGCTTATCTAATAAAAGATCTTGATTAAAGAATGTTAGCTTTCACAAGAAACAAGACAAAATAGCTTTTGCAGTCAATAATTCATCAAATTCAATACCGTTTTTTCTTAACATGTGTTGATTAATAATAAAGCTGAGTCAGCTACACAACTCTGAAACTTTACAAATGAGACATATAGCCTAGATCTTTGAACCAGCAATTAATTGCTCTTTGCATTGTGAATTTCTGTTGAGGCGAATAGTGTAAAGCCTTAGAGAGACCAAACATGTACATACGTGGAAGATAATAGGACATCCTGAGCTCACTGCTGCAGGGTGGGCCTGAAGTACAGTCAAACCATTGTTGTTTTCACAGAATGTGTGCTAGTCTCTCTTTCTGTGTGTGTGTGTGCATACGAGAAGAAGAGAACGAGGAAAACAGACAGCAATGGAGCTGTAGGAAGATTATTGTGAGAAGAAGGGGGGAAATAATCATCAGAGGAAGCCCAAATGGGATCCCGCTCCTCAAACATACAAATGATCTTGTGTTAACAGCTGGGCTCCAACATCTGTCTGCAGAGTCACATGCCCGGAGAGCAGATGCTTCTGCTGCCTGAGCTGTTTGTTATTGTGCTTTGTGTTGCCCTTGGGCTGGGCAAAAGGAAGGTGGGCCTTTTTGTTACATGTTGTATGGCTGCAGGGCTCAGACTGTACATATGAGAGAGACACGGCAATCAAGTTATGATCAAACATTCTTTGAATCGCGGGCTCTAGTGTTCCGCAGTGTTTTTTGTCTTTGTGCTTGCTGTTTCATGCTATTTTAGCTCTGTGAAAAGGTTGAGTTATTGGATTCTGTGCATTTCTTTATCTTGTTGCTTCCAAGAGGCCGAAATAAGTAATTCAAGGATGAGTCAGTAGTTACTTGTTTTATTTATTTAGATTGTAACAATCTAGGAGAATATAGAATAAGGCATTAATATGTGATTAATTAGCACATAAATGGTAAATCTTTTTTAAAATTAATAGAAAGGTAATAAAAGCTGAATTTATTCTAAATTATAACTATTATCATCATCATCATCATCAATGTTATTACTGCCACCTTTTATCAGTTTATTGCTATTTTATCTACATGACGAGATTCAATTGTTGGATGAGTCTGTACTTTTTTGTCTATTCTAACGATTAATACACATGAAACTAACTATTAAAATAATCTGAATAACTATTAAAATAAATAATAAAAAAACAAATTGTTGCAATATATTTAATAAATGGATTTATTCAGCGTTTTTCAAGATTTTATTGATGGATGGATTGATTGATTTTTTTTTATTTATTTATTTTTGATATGCTGATTTGGGGATTAAAAATTATCATTACCATGATCATCATCATACAGAAAATAGTGTTTTATTTATTTATTTATTATTTATTTTTTTTTTAAGAGACATAAAAACACAATTGACTCTGACCAGAAATCTTTTGTAATATTATCAATGTTTTGAATTATTGGATTCCCTGCATTCCAGTATTTACCACGTTGCTTCTCAGCAACCAAAGTGAATAATTCAAGGCTGAGTCAGTACTTACATTGAGTCTATTTTGATCACTGTTGACACAGTCGTGCTTCCAGAGAAGAACGGAAGTCCTCTAATGAAAACGATGCATGTAGGAGGACGATACCGGTTGGCGACAGCTGTAAGACAATTCGGCAAGCATCAGGGTGTGAATTTCACATCCTACCTTCTAACATGTCACTGTAGGGTGTAATGATATGAAGTGGGCAGCGAAATGCCTCCCCTGATAGATGCTGAGGCTAAAAGTTGACACCCATAAAGCTGCCCTATAATCAGATAATAAACATCTTTCTCATCAAGCCAAGCAAAACAAAATCATTAGGCAGGGGACTGCAATTTGCTTTCCTTGACCCCCCGTATCGATTACGCAATGGCTTCTACACAAATATCAAAGTAATTATTGATTGCTAAAGGAGAGGAAAAGCATAACAGCTGGATTCGAAATAGCTGAGTGTGGGAGAGAGCAAGAAATTGTGGAAAGAAATACGACGCTGGTTCTGTGGTCAGACCATCACAATAGCAGCAGCGCAGGGACGTGATTAGGTGTATTAATTACCCATGCTGGCCCTAAAGTGTGTTTGGACACAAGGGCTCAGTGGGGAAAGAACCAGGAGGAAGTTTAGCGGCAAAAACATCAGACGCTGTGGAGTCCGTCGGGGGAGTCTTCTCCCAGCTCCGTTCTCCTTCCTCTGGTTGTTTTCTTCAGACGTTCCACATGCTGAACAAGCCTCGGGGTTCTTGTCTGGATGCTGGAGAAAAAGGGTTTCTTTCTATTGTTGATGAGGATCAGCTTCTTAGTTAAAAGGTGAATTAGAGGGTTCAATAACAGAAGAGGACCTGAATAAACAGAAAGATTTTAACGCTGGCCGCGGTCGATGTGTCAGGCGAATTCAAAACGTCTGTTTGGATTGGAGACAGTCGTGGAAAAGCGCTACAGAGGCGTTGTTGTAAATGACTAGTGTCACTCCTTTTTAATATCTCATGGCATTATCAACAAGTCATCAAATCGTTCAGAGAGAAAAAGAAAGAAAAGAAAGAAAGAAGAAAGATAGTGCCCCTTCTATAACTTTTCTGAGTATAGATGTCTACTATTGACAGTGTGGCCTCGGCCTCAGCTTGTCCAGGTTAAAGAAACAAAGGATATGCATTACCTGCCCTCTAAAATAAAATCAAAAACACTTTAGGTCACAGTGTCCTTGTTGCACACATTACAGTACATGTACTAATTTTAGTAATAACAGTAAGTTATGCATTACTAAACCATAATCCTAACCCTCTCCGTATAGTAAGTACTGTACAGTTCAGTTCTTAATTGTATAATTATGTTGTAACAACACAAGCATTACATCTTAAAGGGATAGTTCAATTACTCACGTTTTTTGCAACGCTGCACAAGTTTCTTTCTTCTCCTGAAAACCAAAGAAGGGATTTTGAGGAGTGTTGCTGGTAGCCATTGACTTCCATAGTTTGTGTGTGCGCGTGTCTGTGTGGGTGGGTGTATATACATGTAGGTACCGTAGGTACAGTAAATCTATACGTGTTGTAGATTTATTGTCATTATTTACTGATATTATTTTCTTCAGTTATGCTGTGCTGCGACAAGATCAGATACCGGCTTCAGATTATTCAGGTTCATTTTGTAAAGCAACTGGTTCTTGAAAAGATTTCAAGATTATGAGATTTTGTAGTTTGTGATAGTGACAGTTATGTCATAAAATTCAAGATATTGGGGCCAAAAAATTAAAAAATGTATGTCTCATATCTCTCAAATCTTTTCGTCCCATGTTTATACCATTATAAGCAATATCAAACGAGCAGCGAGAGCAATAAAATGTAAGATATAATATATAAATTTGATATTATGTTATTTTGTAAAATAGATATTAAGTGTTTTTCTTTAATTTTGTGAGAACATAATTACCTTTGAAGCCACAGCAGAGGGTCTCCGAGCAAAACACAGCAGTGTTTAGAATCTGAATGAATCATGTGAACCGAATTAAAAAAAAAAAAAAAAAGAGTCGTTGACTTAATTCCTGAATGAATCAGCCGTTCAAATAAATGATTCATAAAGACATTTACCGCCTCCTGCTGGCAGAGTAGTTTCTTATTTAAAGTATAATTTAATAATAAATAAATAATAGTAGTTTGCCCACCTCAAAGTAAATCATGTTACTATTTACACAAATTATTATTTTTTTTAAACAAGGTGTTTTGCAGACTGTTGGGGACAAAGCTGTTTTGCTTCCCAGTGACTTTCATTGTATGAATAAAAAAAATACAGAGATGTTTTAGCACTCCTTATGAACAAATAGGCACTATGGTACAGTAGAAGGCCTATGAAAATGCTTCATAATCCATGCATGTAGTAAAAAAAGATGTAGCTATATACAGTATATTAGCTTGGTAAGGCTTTTGCTGGCATAAAAATAACATGCTGTAAAGACTTTAAAGTGCATCAAAGATACTGTCTCCCAGAGCAGAGCATGACTTAATTTCAAGGTGAACACTAGCAGAGGTCATTCCCAGACTGAACTTTGTTGGAAGATGAGAAAAGGGATAGATAGGGAATCAGAAAAAAAAAGAAAGCACTGACTTAGAGGAGTTTTTTTTTGAGCAACTTGATTCACACCTGCGCTCTCTTCGTGGCAGCACGTCGGGCTGGGGTCGTCTGTTGCACGGCAGGAGGATTTGGGGATGATTAATTGCGCTGTCTGCTGAATGGAGCTCTCGAAACAGCAGGATCCTCTGCATATGTAAATACAAGCAGTCTCAGCACAGCACCGAGGAGCAGGATTAACAAAACGACTCTGCTCCCGGATTCCGACCAATTCACCAATCTTTTCTATTAGCACTGACAACCCACAGGCGTGTGAGAAATCCCACAGCCCTTTCATCTTCCCAAATAAAAAACACATTAAATATCAGGCAACCCTTGTCGTGCACAGTGGAGTGGCCTGAGAAATGAAAATCCACAGCTTAGCGGCGTTTCTGCACAATCCTGTAATGAGACTATAACACCAGTGAGTGCAAGTTGGAAAAATGCAGTGTTTATGCATTAATATATACTACTAATAATAATTTATTGATCTCAGTAAGCATTTTTTGATGCATATAATAAAACGTTTAAATTCATATACTGGATTTTTGATATTTTAAGTTATAATACAAATAATAACTATTATTGTTATTATTTCATTTTTATTGCTATTATTTTATTACTTCTGCTATTACTAATACATATTTTAAGTAATAGTTTATTGATACAAATGTTATTATTATTAGTAATAGTATTATTTAAATGATAACTGCAGCTAGAAATAATAAGACAGAAAAATATTTCTACTGGTAATGCTGGCAGTACTCTGTACTATTCACTGAATATAAAGCACATTGGGGACATTTGTAAATTGTTTTACATCCTAATTTAAAAACCATTATTGCACCTTTGTTTTAACTTGGATAGAGAACCGACGATTATGGATTATTATTCACAACTTTAATTAGGACTGTAGGTTATGAGTAAAGAAAACCATGGAGTTACAGTCAATAAATTAATCCTAACAGCTTCTGGTCTCCTCTTAACCTGCTCTTTGTTTACAGAAAATCCACCTTTTCCTTAAGTATGAATTAAGGGATTTCTATATTCCCTTAATAGCCCATTCATTTCTCCTGTATTCATCCCCTGGGTGCATATCACCCCAGAAATTATTCATTTTGACCAAATGTCACAAAAAGTATACTCTATGCAATATAATAAGGAGATTTCTTTTACGTGACTAAAAGAGATTGTGTGTGTGTGTGTGTGAGAGAGATGGAGAGAAGAAGAACATTGGTGGGTTAGAAAGTGAGACAGGAATGGAGGATGTCAGGAGGTTGAGAGTCTCTTTAAATTACCAGTGCACAGTTTACCTTTCATCGGATGGATTGTACATGGAAGGGATCATTTAGATTTGAAGTTTTTCTCTCTTCTTCTGTCTTTGTCACTGGATCCTGGGGATCTTATAAATTCCAGGCCACTTTCATCAGAGGAATATACTTTCCCCCCTCATGGTGACCTTTAGAAATCCCTCTGAAACGCCAGACACCCCCAGAAGTCAGAGATATCACATTATCACGTTTTCGTTTTTTTGGTGAGCTTTTATTCTTTTCCCTTTTCCTTTTCTACTGGAATCTATACTTTTTCATGGCATTTGGAAAGGTCAGACATGTGTTGAACATCCAAGTTGCTAATGTTTGCAAAACTTCCCTTTTTTCATTGACGGAGAGGAAGACGACTGGTGGCTCCTTTAAACACAGTCAGTGTGTGTTGTGGAGAGGAGACATGTAGAGTTATTGTCATACCGTGCACTAAAATATTATTTAAACGGTAGTCACATCATTTATTTCATTTTTTAAAGGCTAAAAATCTTTGGTGTAAGTAATTGCATGTAGCGAATGAGGTCGCATGTTAATTCTGAAGCAATTAACTACTCTGCAGCGGTTTGATCTTTAACTGGACATGTTATCCTCCGGAAGCCCAACACGTTGACTCCCAGATGATCTCTCGGCCGCCAGAGCCCTGAACACTGGTGCTAGCGATGGGAAGGCCATGAATTACTGTACACTGTGGATTTCATTTTCTTTATGGTAACTATTAACCTCTCCCCAAATTCACCTCTTACTCTCAAGGTCAACAACCCATATGCGCAGCCTTTGTTCCAGCCCCGCTGACCCGTCCTTTACCTCACACACTTATAGCCAATACGCATGAAAATACTTTAGAAATTTGCTAAACTATTTATATGGCATTCTTTAAGTCCGAAAGCTTATTGCAACACTTTATATTAGCTTGATTGGATACACTAACAAACAGCAATTGTAAAATAAAGATGTTTATGTTAAAAATATTATTAACATTTATTGCCATTTAAACTGTTGTATTATATTTTATATTATATAAATAGTCAAGTTATAAAGTCAAGATATATTATAATATCTAATCTAAAATATATGGATGCATGTATATTATGTATTGTATTATATATTATAACATATCTTGGCTTTAAACCTTAAATATTTATATTCACATTTGAATATTTAATTAATGGCCTGTTAATGATTATTTAATGTTTTTTTTTTAAGAAATCTACTACAGAACATTAATTTATTTACATTTTTAATTTTATTTCATGACTTTATATCTGTAATACATTTCCATGTGTATTAAATGTGCATGAATTAATGATCTGTTTATTAATAAACCTACTGCAAGATATTTAGTCAACTCCATTTATCATAACGTTTTATTTATTTATTATTTCTATAGTATTTATTACTAAATATGCATTTAATGTAAAAACGTCAGCAGTCAGTAAAATGAGATGGTTTACAATTTAGGGGTTATGAGAACTATAACCAAAATTAGGTCATGGAATGATCTTGAGCCTGGTATACACTTTATTAAGGAAATATTGTTTAATATTTAAATCTAAGATGCCAACACAATCCAAACAGCAGGTATGTGTGTGGCATGCATGCTGGGAGCTTAATTAGTTTAGTTCGGCATTCATCTTGGAGAAAGCCGCTGTTCCTTTGATGCGCCGCAAAAAGGCAGGGACGTATGCGCATGCGCAGACACACCACCTCTCTGTGTTGTTAAATCACTGCTTCACCATAATTTGACAGTTTAGTATTAATTAGTGAAACACCCCATATAGTTTAACACACTATTATTGATGACCAACCTCACTTAACTCGCCCTCCCTGCAAAACCCCAGTTAGTTAGCCGCTCTCTGGAGTATCTCCTTCTTTAGCAGACTGCCACTAAATGCATTATATTCTCACGGCTCCATCTCTCATACACCCGCCTCGCCCTGGGAGTCTGAACCAAATGCATAATTTAAAAAGTCCTTAATCTGCGATGGCATTCCCATTTGGTCGCCAGCAGACTGCACTTTATGATGTCAGCTTTCTTCCACAAAGGTCAATAGCAGTTTTCTCTAGCCCTTCTCTCCCTCCCTCTCTTTCTTTCTCTGAGGTCTGGTGTAATACGCTTTATGGGCTCGAGTCCTGACACCTGGTGACATGATAACCTTCCCACTGCTCCAGCGTCGGCTTTTTGCTGCTCTCTTGTCACCGTTCATTCAGATGTTGAAGCTGGGTCATTATAAACCAAACACACACCGAATACCTTCTCTCTTTTTATTCTTCTTCTTTTTATTCTTTTTCTTCGCTTAATTGCAGTGCAGTAAACCTCGGGGTGCATTTTCTCATATTATATAAACTGCCGAGAAATTTATGATACACTTTAAGCTGATTTAATCATTTAATTCATTTGATATTTTCTCCTATCTCAGCTTACATTTTCCTGGAAAGTGTAAACCTTTCAGCTCTGGGGGAACTATCATAATATTGCGAAACATTTTCAGAACTGGTTTGACCGTACCATTAGGATGAGGGCAGTTTTTGGAAAAGGCTGTTTTGTAACTATATGTACATATTTTTGACTGATTTGGTGCCATTAGTGTGAAAAAGTTTTGTAGCCGCTTTAAGAATGCATCATCAAAATACATTAATATATGAAGGCGAGACATGTGTTTTTGTTTTGAATTAATAAAAAGAAATGAAATATGAATGTACACTGCTTCTTTGTGAGAAAATGAGACCAGTACCAGTCCAAAATATGGATACATCTTCTGTACTGTTCATGGTTTTTTAGTTATTTTTATTACATAATTATAAAAAAAATTATACAATAATTAATAATTTATTATCTTTTTATATTTTATTTATAATTATATTTTTTACACACACACAGAAAATGCAAAAAATGCATATTGTGATAAAGTTCATTATTTTCTGTAATGTACTGTTAAACATTAAACTTTCATATATTTTAGATTCATTACACACACCTGAAGTAGTTCAAGCCTTTTATTGTTTTAATATTGATGATTTTGGCATACAGCTCATGAAAACCC
>JAUMHQ010000081.1:10542444-10559038 GCA_032361165.1 Enteromius paludinosus
AATATATGAAAGTCTAATGTTTATCAGTACATTACAGAAAATAATGAACTTTATCACAATATGCTAATTTTTGAGAATAAAAAAAATGTTTTTTTTACATTTATTAATAATTTATATTTTTATATTTCACACATACACACACACATATATATATATATATATATATATATACACACACACACATCATACCCATTTACAAATGTATTAATATAATATGTGACCAGTTTTATAGTTTATAGTTTTGATTGCTGTAGAAAATGCTGATTTATAATAAAGAATGCTGCGAAATATATGATTGTGCAGGGGGAAAAATGCAGTTCATTAAAGCTGATTTTGTAGAACTCCAGCAGCTTTGAATCTTAGCCACAATGCCTCCTTCTCTTTGTGTGAGAAGACACATCTCATTTTCTAAAGTCAAATAAGTACCGCTAAAGTTGACTTCACCTCATTCTTTAAACAGGCTTAGCTTATAGGCAACCCCTACCAAACCTACCAACAACCAGCCATAAATCTACTGAGACTCAGGACCCTGAGAGAGCAACATACTGGGCTTCACTGAAAGGACATCAGATGACATCCAAACTCCATCACAGAGAGAATAAAAAAGACATCACTTCGCAACAAGCTGGTGATAAAGGGTGCCTGGGCATGGGCGAAAATTAAGACTCTGTAACAAGGTCCCGGGCTCCCAGCCTGACAACCATTTTCCCCTGTATTTATCATCCCTCCATGCCATTGGCTATTACGTGTGAACCTGCTGTCTTGCGGTAGACCCGGAATTTATGGATGCTCCATTATTAGGGGATTGTGGGTAGAGGGGGAGGAAGGAAGGGGGCGCAGCTCTATGGTTTTCTGAGGATGTTACGATTGCCTCTTAGATTATGCCACTTGACAGGTTTGTCATCCCTGTGCACTGATGTGCTCTGCAGAGTGCTCTGATATCATTAGCTTCATTGCTCTTAATGTGTCTGCTCCCCTCCATAGCAAGACAGGTCATATATTGTGCAAATAGGTGGACAGCAGCTGAGAGCCGGGGATTACGGAAAGCAAGAAACTGCCGGCTGGTTTATTTCCACTCACTTTGGGGGGAAGTTATGTATTAGTATGGATACTATTCTCAGGTCACAAGCAAACGTTATCAAACTTTCAGTTGATTTAACTGTACAGTTATTACAATTATGAGGAACACAAACCTTTTTTATCAATAACTGCTTTGACATTTTGCCACAATGCTGTCTGTATCTCTCTCTCTCTCTCTCTCTCTCTATATATATATATATAAAAAAATACATGCAGTATATCATACAGTATATATTTTAAAAATGTTTACATGTATTTACATGCTTATATGCTTATTTAACATATTGGGTTTTTGTTTATTTATGCATGAATGTGTTTGTATTTACACATAATAAATACACACACATGTTATGTAAACAAAAACTTTTCTTGTAGATGTGATTAATCACAATTAATCTTTTGACAGCAATTATTATTATTAGTCTTGTATTTATTCAGAATGCAACCAAAGTAGTAATAATGTGAAATATTAATGCAAAAAACAAAAAAATATTTTTTACATATTTAAATTAATTTATTAGTGTCTTTCTCGGCAGCCATTACTCCAGTCCTCAGTGTCACATCATCAATTTTTCATTCTAATATTCTGATTTGGTATATATATATATATATACACAAGTCTTTACAGTTTGGCATAAATTAATTGTTAGGCCGTCAAGCTTTGTTTAAAATGGAAATAATGCCTTTTTGAAGCTGTTCTGTGAAAATAAATAAATATGAAAAGGGAAATATTCTACCATTGTAATAAATTCTATAAATATTGTGTGAACTCCCTATAAACAGTGTAGTAGATTTAACTTCCTGTGACTCTGGGACATTTTTTGTCTTCACAGAGTGCTGTTTTGATTTGCTGTATACAGTAGGAGGAGCTGCCAGAGTGGCGGGTGGATGGGGGATGATTTGTGAATTAGGGAAATGTGGTCAAATGGCTTAAAATGCAGAGCCGTAAGAAATGGGTGAAGTACTGGTTATGTAATGACCCTTGCTAAATAAGAGTAACCCCACTGTCGAAGAAACAGACGTTACTCTGAACTGACGACATTCACCTTAATATGCAAAAATTGTGTTTTATCATCCCAAAATGTGATATTGAAAAGAACACTTTCAAATTGCCTGCGAGTTTAGTTGGAAAAGAACAGGCACTCTTGGTGCATAAGTGAATATCAATCCGTAGTTGATTGTGCTGTTCCAGGCTTCCTTTTGGCCTGCGCTAAGCAGTCTGGGACGCTCCCATCCGGGCCTCTCTCTCTGTCTCTCTCTCTCTCTCTCTCTCTCTCTCTCTCGGGTGATTCCACTGGCAAGGTCCTGTAGGCCTGATGGAAAACGCAAGATAAGGATCCGCTGAGGCCAGTAGAAACGGCCGTCCAGAATCTGGTGAGGGAAATTAAACCAATTGAGGAAGTGGCTATTTTTCTGGGCCCAACGTGAGTTATTGGACCAAGACAGGGGGTGTATATTTTTGTTCGGATGGAGAAGGGAGTTGAAACGAGCGAATATTGCTGAAAGAGCGCCGCTCGCATTCAGGCCCAGACAAAAGCTGGAAATGAAATAACTTCCTTTCCTCAGGAAAACACTGCAGCTCCTGACAGAATAATAGCATCGCAGGAGAAGGAGAGGGGGCCGACAACGCTCGCTCACAAACACAGGAAACCGTCCGGCTGCCTGCTCAAGCTGTTAAAAGCGCACGGACACACACGTACAAACACACACACACACACACACTGACACATGGCACAGTGACAGTAAGAGGAGCCGGCTGAAAGTCCTTGGAATGGCAGGACATTTACCTTTGAGTCAATGATAAACAATTCATCTCTGACCTTCATAAATATTCACAGCTCCCTGGACCAACTCAAAAATCTGTCCCTCTCTTTTACTGTACAATTTTATTTTCTAGAGACAGCTTTTACTCTTGACAGAAGAATAAACACTCCCTTATTCAGTAATACAATTTTAAATTACATATAAATGCCCATTTGAAGCATTATTTTAATCAGATAATAATATCATATAATTTAATGTGTACATGTAAATAAAAAAATACACAGTATTTATGTATTATGATAAAAGCTGTAAAATCCCTTTTCAATTTGAAATGAAACGTAAATGCTCACTTGAAGCTTTATTGTTATTCAAATAGAATATTACATTTGATTCTATTCTATATTCTGTGTATCTTTGTAGTCCTTTTTGTGCAATTATAGTGCTGAGTAATATTAATTAGCAACATTACTTAAGGCCTATGATTAGGTTTGGTTTAGGATTGGCTGCATGTAATTATGTATAATTTACTGTTGTTATTATTATAGAAATGTACATGAAACAAGACAATTTTAAAATTAATTTTAAGATGGCTTTGTTTCACGTTACATGTACTTACTATTATAATAACAGTTAATTATGCATAATTACATGGAAGTAATCCTAGGACAAACCTAATCCTAACCCTTTCCCTATAGTAAGTGCATGTAGTTAATAAATATTACTAAATGTACAATCAAGGGCACATTACAATAAAGTGCAACCTTTTTTTGTTTGTTTGTTACCACTTTAAAAGTTAAGAAAGGCTTTGATGCGTATTAAGGGTGAAATATATCAGTTGATTTCATCACATTAATGCAGTTCATTGACTAGCAAACAACAAAATTACAGATTTTTGCCCTTTTCATAATTTGTGTTTCCATGTGTGCATGCACCACCTTGAGAGACAGATTATATTTTGGCATTTCATTGCGGTGGACCTTTTTTCTTTAACCTTTGTGACCTCAGCTGGGGCCTAGACCTCCTCAGTTAGGTCCCTATTAGGCAAATAAGGTCTGATAAATCTTTGGCACATCTTTAATGAGGACTCCTGAGCCGAGTGATGTTAATTAAGAGAGGTTAACCAAGATGTGAGTCGTTCTCTCCTCTCATATTTCACCCAGCTAATTTCTCCTCATTGCCCTGGCCTTGGTGATGTAATGCATTTACTGTATCTGGGCAAGAACACACCCTGTTCATCTCATCTCCAATGAGAGAAAACATGCAGATTTACGTTCTTTTTTTCTTTTCTTTGCGTGCATAGCATGTTTAGAAGGGCAAAACTGTCAAATTATTCCAAACCGAGTTATTTCAGTTATTTATTGATAGAAAATTACTACTTTTTTGGACCATTTTTCTTTACAAAATGTTCCACCTTTTTATCCTTTAGCCCTTTTATTAAAAAACATGTTTTCCCCTCAATTTTTTAGTCATTTGCATATGAACGTGAGTTTACAAACAAGATCAAGAGGTAGGTTTTAGAAGAAATACAGCTTTAATGACGAGCGAATTGGTTCGAGTTATCCATCTTCTGTGTGTGTGCATCAGTGTGAGTCATGTAAGTGTTTGAATGCGCTGCGGTTTCTTTCGGCATAGTCTTTAAAAGCTGTTTTCAATCAAGCAAATGATTCCTCTCTTGCAATATGTTAATGCAGGACTGATTTATCAGTGTAGTAAAAGTTAATTACCATATGTTTGTGACTCCTGTAAGTTGATGTATTTAATGTTTATAAGTGGGATTATTAAAATGTCCCGACTGCTG
Source organism: Enteromius paludinosus (assembly GCA_032361165.1). Lineage (NCBI taxonomy): Eukaryota > Metazoa > Chordata > Actinopteri > Cypriniformes > Cyprinidae > Enteromius > Enteromius paludinosus. The sequence continues at coordinate 10,547,087 of JAUMHQ010000081.1, forward strand.
ATTACAGGAGACTCGATTCCTGAGACTACAGCTAATTATGTCTTTACCTCATATATTTTAGCTGTGAACTGGACAAACGTTAAAACTTAGCGTGCATTATGTCAAATAAGGTAATTCCTTCTTGCTTTCGCGAAGCCGAAATAGCGACATGCTATATTTTTAATGCGAAATGGGGAAAGTAGTTCACTGCCAAAAGTCGTTTAGAGAAACGTTCAGGCATTTAATCTTCCTCGAATGTTTCAGCGTGAGAAGGGCCCTGGTGGGTAATTTTAGCTCTGCTATCTAACTAACTTGCCTGTTTGTTCTTTTGGGTGGGTTTTTAGCTGGGAGTTTTAATTGCTGCTCTGTTTATGGACGCAAAGGTTGATTCTTGACCTGTGTGGGTTATCGTCTTCGCATAGCCGGTTTCCCCCCAGTTCCAGCGAATCAATTGTCTGGTAATCTCCCACCTCAGCCTTCAATTGTGAGAAAACGTATCCATTACAATATACCCAGTTTAATCACTTGACCCAACGCTGCTCTCTCTCATAAGAAGAAAGGAAAGGTTAGAAGACAGAGGGGCAGTTCTAATATGAAGGAAGGTTGACATCTTTTTCTTTGTAAACTACTTGGCTTACATTGTTGTAGGATGCCTGTCTCCGGAGCCTGTGAGAACAAAATGCAATTATATGAATGCTTTTTTAATGTGTGAAAAACACTGAAGTGTGGCGTCTAGTATGGGAAACCTTTTGACCCTCTCATTGTATTCGCACTGCTTTTAGAGCATTAGGAGTTAATGATCGTAATACTAAATAAATACTTTTCACTACTACTCCATATGCAGACTTCACGCAGCTGCTCTGTTATCGTAAGAAGATTTGTTGCTTGTACTGTAGAGATCACTGTATCAGTTGTACGACAGAATGTGGTTTGCAGTACAGTATCAGATATCACGGCCTGTCCTGTGAAACATAAGCTTCGTACAGTGGACACATTGTGCTTCAGAGCAACCGAAGCATTAGAGCAGCTCCGGCGCTTTTGTGTCCCACAAATTGCTGCGGTTCCATCCACTTGTGCATTTGTAGGCGTTTCAGTCCCTGCGCTCCAATTCGACGTGCGTGTGAACGATCCAAAAGCACAGCAGCGTGTCCATTACTTTGGTTTGCCTACTTTTATGTATTCACTTTTTTTGCTTGCTCATGTCAGGTTTTATATTCAGCTTCTCATTTAACTGTTACATTTTCAGCTGAACGAGACTTTCCCTTTTTGATGTGACGTGTGTTTGACTGTAATATAAGGGCACTTATAGGGTGGAGCAAATCAACCCAATACATATTTATTGGGTATATTAGTTTAATTATAATATTTTGTCAACCTTAAATCCGAATCTTGTTGTTTCGGTGCATTCCTATTAATCAACTCTGAAATAACTGTACAGTGCATTACTAATAAGCATGCCTCTGAACAACATGTTATGCATTTTACATGTTTGTATTTGCAAGGTAACATGGTTATTATTGCATACATTACTGTTCATAAGTTTGGGGTTGTTTGATTTTTAACTGTTTTTAACAGACATGTTGTGCAACATTAGTACAATGCAGAATAGCAATTTTCTAATTTCATAAATATATATATTTTTTTAGCTGCCATTACTTCATTCTTCATAAATCATAATAAGATGCTAATTTGGTGCTCAGGTTAACATTTCTTCTTCATAAAATCAGTTGTGTTGGTTCATATTTTTGTGAAAACCGTGATGCTTTGTATTGAATTCTTTGAAGATAGGAAAGTTCATGTTAAGATCAGCATTTACTTGAAATAGATACAGGAAAGTAAACATCTTTACCGTCACCTTTGATTAATGTAACCATGCTGGGGAAAAAGTATGTGAAGTTAGAACAAATTGAACAACTGACATGCTACTTTTGCTTTAAATTTGCAAAAAGTAATAACGTGATGCCAATTAGATGTTTATTCAGAGCTGAGCATCTGTGACAACATGGTGTTTCTTCTCTCAACCTTTGTGTTCAATCCTTCCGCCTGTTTGCATCACGTAGGCGGCAGAATGATGAGCCGTTAACTTGGTTAAGAGGATCACTGAAAGCTTAAAGTGATCTATAAACTGAGGGATGCCAAGGTTCAGGCTTTGGTCAAGCCTTGCATATTTAATTTGCCCTCTAAGAAAGGATGTGAATGCATTCTGCTGCCGTTCTTAAAAACTAGCACTGCTTTAGGAAAGTCAGTTACGTGATACTAACTGCATTAGTTCATTAGGCTTCTTAGCTGTTAAGTCAGACATATGTAAATTCTTTTGCCATATATTCATATGAAATATATAGTATACTTTTAAATGCAAAAATAATAGTTATTTAAAATGATAATATACACATTTGTATTATTATTATTATTATCATCATCAAAATGTGGCTTCACTGCTTTCTCTTAAATCATGTCAGAGCTGTGGAAATATATCATACAACCTAATTTGTATCAAATTAACAGATTTAACTCAACAATTTCATAGAATTAATATATACACCTTCAAACCGTAGAATGATGTAACACACATGCAACGCATTGTCTTACCTACATTCACTCGATGTATCAGCTGATTGCTGATATTTGTGTGTTCTACTTTTGCATAATATGCCATACCCTTTATTTGATCTAATTTCTCAAAAAAGCAAAAAGTTTTAGGGTTAGACTAGCAGTAGCAATAGCAGTAAGGTGTACTGTATGTAACTCCCTTTGTTTTGATGTTCTGTGATGAACAAAAATATGTTATCACAGAAAAAATTAAAGCCAAATATCTAACCAAGTATTGGATTTTTACTCTAAAGCCTATGTCTAATTTCTCCTCCCAAAATGTAATATTTATAGGCTAGTTTTATTTCAGTGTAAGTGTGCCACATGCAAAATACTGTTCATCCTCTATGGCTGAGACTTGATCTGTCTAATGAATAAATGTATATTTTATGCAAATCAGTCCTGCATTGAAGATTGATGATCTCAGCATATTCAGTGGTGCCGCTGGAAACCAATCAGACAACACGCTTTTAATAAGACACGCAGTGTTTTCCTTGAAGCCAAGGAAGGTGAAATACAGTTATATTGAACTGGCTTCAGGAGGAATGATTTAGCATCTAATAAATGAGGAACAAACAGCTAAAAATGTCTCATGAAACCTTTTGGAGCATGTTTTCACAAAGGAAGCCCTCCCGTGCTTCAAAACACAGGAAGTGTTTTGGTTTTTAAACTTCTCCAAGGCTCATTTACTAGAAGGTACTGTTTCAGCGACTGTTTGTATGAAAATATCAGGGTATTTTATGGAAGTGAAGAGTAAAATTACAGCAAAACTTTTGTGTTATAACTTCAAAAGGCATCCTTAGTCCAAAACATTAAAAATCTATGATTTGTTTGAATTAAAAATGGAAATAAATGACTTGATGTCCCATTGACTTGAGTGAAAGCAGTTAATTATTAAAAAAAAAAAAAAAAAAGAGATTCACTAATTCATTTGTAATAAAAACAAATTCTTTAAATCAGGAAAATGCAAAATAGAAGCAAAAATGGTTTATCAGTAGATACAAATTAATTGTTAATTAAATAATTGTTTCAGTGTTGATCTAGAAATAATGCAGAATTTTCTTCATGTGACTTAATCAGTGCACTAAAAAGCCCAAATAATATTTTACCATATCCTAAAATCATTTAAAGCACATTGATCTAAAAGTGGTCTCACACCATTAAGAATGCAATACATACCTACAGGTAGACTTATAAGTTATTGGCAAGGAATAAAGCAAATGAAAAAAAACAAAAAAACATGAAACCTCTATTTAGTGGGCTTAAATCTTTTCCAAAGGTCTCTCTGCTTAGCACCAGCGATGTGCTATTACAGCGGATGAGCTGCTAATTGCGAGCTGAATTATTGCTATTGATCTCAGCTCAGCCAGAGCCAAACAAACAAAGGCCTGAAATGCTAAAGGGGAGGGAAGTGTAGGAAATATGAGAGGTGACATTTCTGTTCAAACACATATTTCCTCCGGTATTTGGCAGGCGTGTGCAGAAACAACCACCTTTCTATTGCTATTTGCATCGTTATAAGGCCATAAGGCCAATGTTAGCTATGTCATGCGGTTTCGTAAGTTGTCACTGGTTTATACTGTCAAGTCGAAAACACCGCAAGTTATTTTTATTGTAATTATCACCTAACCGTTGGATTCAAATTTTGTCCTCATGCAGCTAAGTTTGATTTTAGCGTGAGAATCGGATCTGTTAATGATGATGCTAACAGATGCTAATGTTTTCAAAACGCTCCAACTTAGCTTACATAGCTGACATTATTGAGTTAATTAAAATGATTTAAATGCGTCACAATCATTTACGGTCATGAATATCACACATTTTCCTTTCTGGATACAATTAGTGTCAAGCCAGTTTTACTATTTCTGCAGTTTATTGTATGCGTATGTTGTATATTATGCATGGATTATCTGGATGACCAACTACTTTACTTTGGCCTGTACAACAGAGCTTACTGCATGAAATCCCACAATGTAGCATCTGACTCGAACTTTCATTTCTAGAGTAGTAGTTAAAGTGGAAGTAATTTCATTAGAACTACATACTGCTTGCTATATTATGGTTCCAACGGGATGTGTCCACGTGTCACATAGCATAATGTGTTATTAAATAGTATCCCACTTTATTCGGTATGCACTGCATTCTTTTTTTATATAACCTAAAGGACATTTCTATAGGATTAAATGTCTGAAAGTTTGCCACAGACATCCAATTTTCCAAATATAAGATCAGGTTTGTTTATTCATTTGAATTAAATAGTGTCCAGTCGAGCTTGGGAATACCTGAGGGTGATGAAGCTTCTCCTAATGAAGACCTATTATACCGGTTTCTAATTGTGATATGGTCAAGGCAGACATTGCTCATTATGTGTTCGTCTTTAAGTAAATGAAACTAAATAGTTTGATGGTTCACAAATCAGACAGAGGGAAATACAAACTGTGCAGTACATTAACTCCCAATACCCAAGGGCAGGACATTTTATTCTGGGATTGTTGACTTTCCCCTTGTTTTTTTACAACCTGAAAACTCATCATTAATGGCACTGCAGAAAACATACTGCAATGGCATTACAGTAGAAAAAATCCAGTCGCATTTGTTTGGATTTATAGGTATCGGTAGTTCCAAAGCACATCTGTGGTTTGGAATCATCACCGTCTTCAATCCAATGGATGTAGCAGCCTTTTATACTGTACAAGAGACTACACCGAAAGCGATTTTTCACTTTCAACTGCATTTTCTTGTATAACAAACTATTTCTAACTGTGTACTGCTGTAGTATAACATCACGCAGTTTGATGACAAGGTTAGCTTAATATGCTGTGTTTGTTGTGAACAGCATGTGTACCTTCCCGAGATAATATCAAACACGTGCCAAGAGAGAAGTCGTTTGACCTTTGGCAAATTGTGCTATACAGCACTTAAGATCTCTCAGTGATACAAAGTGAGTTAATGAGGATGTGGTCTCACGGTTTCCACACCTCGTTCCTTTAACCACTCCTCTCCTATCTTTCCCTGTTCTTTTTTTGTCCTCTCAAGCCAGAGACAAATCCCCATGCCTTGCCTGCTGCTTTTATTAAATTCTCCTCAATAAAAAAGCCCAGACAGGATTTATTAGGTACTCAGCACAGACGTTTAGTATTTCCCCCCAGTTATTAAGTGAAAATCAATAGAAAGCAAAGAAAATGGAAGTCATACAAGTGTTGTCGCCCTGATATTATGTCGGCTGTCGGGTTAGATTCATGACAGGGCCTCAGAGCGCTTGTGAGGTGGACTTTCTGCTTACATTGCAAGACCTAAAGTGGAGGTTATTCATTAGAGTAAGCCAGCGGTCAGATACATTTCCAGGCCATTTCACTCATCTATCTTTGAGAGGCCAGTATAGAGTGGGGAAGGATGCTGATATAGCCTGATAGAGATGTCAGGTTTTATGCACCAATCCTCCGATTTATCGTTATTTTGTTCCCAAGACCTCTTTAACAGCCCGAGAGCTTCTATTATGAGGTGTAAACTGTACGGAGCCATATGTTGTCGCTGTATTTATCACAAGCAGAATGTAATTGATACTTTACCTGTTTCCAAATGGAATAAAATAGTAATTTGCCATACGTTTATACTTATATACTGTATAAGAATACGGTGTGCTACACGTGCAGATAACTCCAAAATAGCTTTAACTTATGTATTTAAGAAAGACTAATATTTTAGGATGGTTGATTTAACGACTAGCCGCTATGTCGGTCGTTTGCACTCTGAAAGTGCAATGAACGGCCCTTTCCATTTAAGTAACACTCTGTGCCAACGAAATTTATCACATGGAGACAAAGCCTTTGTCTCTGTATGTTAGTCAAAGTGAACACAGTTAATATACATTCAAGAGAGGGGAGAAAACCTGTGAAATAAAGAACTTAAGCGCCGCACTAATTTAATTACTCTTAAGACCTCCATGACAGTAATGTAAATATTCTAACGCCTGGACCCGAGACACTTGGAGTAATTACTTAAAGCTTTCCCTCAGATCTCGGCCGACTTTTTTATTATCCGAAAGCTTTTTAACATTAGCACTGTCTTCCTGACAAATTAAATGAAATTTCATTACTCCAGCCATCCTAATGGCATGAAACTGTCTGCCGTGGTGTGGCGGCCCTCCTTGCCGACTACCCAAGCAGATTAATCAAATAGTCAGCTTCAGAGTCAAACTGAAGAGAGCATCGATCCGAAGGTCTGGGTGCATTGAAGGATTCAAGAGAAGGGAATATTTGAACTTTGAATGAGAGACACCCACTAACTATCGATCTCCATATGTTAAACACTGAGACAATTTCGGGACAGTTATTTAGTGTCAGACAAGAAGCCAAAATGCGAAGCTGAGCCTTTTCAGATAAAATAAGCCAATTATGCAAAATATAAATTAGGGCCGTCACTTGATTAGATTAGATTATATATGTTAGTAGTTCATTTTTATTTGTTTTAACCTTTGATAGTAAAAAAAAAATACTAAAATGTATTTGAAATGCATTTATTTTGTGCTAAGCAAGTATGTTTACATATTTATGTGGGATCCTTAAAGTCTGCTAAACATGAACAACTAGTTCTGTGCAGAAGCAGCGGTGAAGTCCCACTAAAGAAATACTTAAGTGTATCTATATATATGCTAAACTGGAACTATTGCAAGAACACCATCATTATCTTGCATTTTAAAGACAGATATTATACAGAGATCATATAATTCTTATTAATAGTGCAATATTCATTGTGCAGTAAATACTTCAAATAAAGTTTAATTATATTTTTTACATCAGTAGGTCTGAAGTGATATTTTAATTAATGGTAGTTGTTTAGAAATAAGTATAAAATACATGTATTTGAAATAAAAAAAGAAATATTATGTTAATATTTTTATTGGTTAATTTTAACCACTGACCTGCAATCATGCACTGGTGTTCGCATTATTAATTCTAGAAATACTTGCTTATATTTTATGACAATTAAATACACACATATTTAAGAAATTGACCGCTTTCTAGTGTGAGCATATCAGTTTGGTTTGGTCATTCCCATTTTGTTCTACAACTAAAATATTTAGCTGTATACGGTGTGTGATTATGCTTATATCTATAATAGCAATATAGAGAGAAGAAACATTAGGGGGAGGTGAACTTATCTCGGATGGAGCTGTGTTTTGCCATTAGTTGAAGATGTTTAACACCTTTAGGTTTTGTGGGGGTTAAGCTGCTTGGCCTTTGATCTCTCTGGGGTAAGGTCCTGCCAAAGGCCTTCTCCCCCTTCATGCGGCCCTTCGGGGACTTTCAATCCAATTGCTAGCCCGCGATGGATGCAGATCTCAAGGTTACACCTGAGTGTTCAAGGGCAGGTCCAAGTGTAATCGGCACTTAGATCATAGATTAATCTTATTTGCTATCTATTAGGCTTGATTCTACCTTCCCTCGCTCCCCCTCCTAAAGCCAGGATTACGGTGATAGTTTAAGATAATGGATTCTTATGGAAGGGGAGGTCAAGAAGGCTTCGTGTTTCAGAAGCAACAGATAATATGATTAATCTAAAAGCCTCTTTCAAAGGGGGTCCCACCTTCACAGGCCTAATTGCCAAAGAGGGATGGAGGAGAGAATAAATCTGCAATGTTGCCCACAAACCCACCGGATGAGACGCTTTAAATTCAACTAGAGTGTTTCATTAATTAGGGCTTTATTGTATAACTCGTGTGTGGGTGATGACAAAGACTTTTTTTTGATATCTGAATGTGTTCTTCATCCACTTATTCTCCATTATGGATAATCCACAGAGACGGGTTTTCCTAGATTCCATAGAAGGCATGTGGGTAATTTTCATTTAACCCCCCGCAAAATGAAAATGCTGCGACCTGTTTGTGGTTTACAGGACTTGCGTGTAGATGAATATTGACATTATTAAGGGGGATTTTTACGTTGGTGCCATTGACATTTCCTTAATACAACCAAACAATAGCGGACATGCTTTGATGGAGAGCTTTCATTACTATATTTACTCCGCTCTCAAAATTCACTATTAACATTTATCCAATACGCGGCTTGGGGAAATGCAATGGGTAATCATTTCACTGAGATACTCAAAGGTTATGTCAAGTCGCATGGATTCCCTCCGCTACAGCTTAACTCCGGGGGGGAAAAAATCCTGTTCTTTCTGTGATTTCTATAGGTAGCCACTAGCCAAACTGATAAAAGATAAATAGTGATAAAAATATCCTAATGTGACAGCCCAGCAGATAACCTCAGGAGACACATCGGTTATCTGAGCCAGTCATCAGCAAGTGAATATTTATCACAAAGAACAGACTCATTGCGGCATCACCGCCTGCATGTTTACTAGGTAATACAAGAGGGAGACGTGTAATCTTTTCAGGATAGAACAATTCCTGCTTCAATCTTACAGAAATACAGGGGGCAAATACATGTGAGCACAATACACACGAACAAGAATCCAACAAATGGCCCAAATGATAATACACTATATTCTGCTGTCTCTGTGGATTGTCTTTTCACTGTGGCTATGTAAATGACAGTATATGGATGAATACAGTATCGCTAAAGCAAAGCCTGCTAGATCATCCGGCATTAGACAATCTAACCAGTAAAAGTCTCTCTTACAAGCACAATAATGTGCATGTGTGCGTTTTTGGAGAGGCTGTTTATAACTGGTATTTTGAAAGAAATTCTTTTTTTATTATTCTGAAGGTCACTTATAAATAACAAATAAATAATGCATAAGCGTAATCTATTATTAAGCCATTGGGAAATACCTAAAAACATATTCTAAAAATATCATTACAGTTAAGCGGGAATGATGTATGGCCAATAATGTCCGTGCCTTGTTTAATGTTTCCCACACCGTTTTAGAGAGAGGGGTAAACAATCAAATATAGACATTCTTTTATTCTGTCAAATCACAGAGCAGCTCAATCATAAATGACTGACAAAACCAGGGAAGTGAAAAGGTCTTAGAGTGTGCCCTCATAGGCAGGAGAGCTTTTTCTTGTCAAACATAAACCAAATTAATGTTAGACCTTGTGGTGCCTTTAATATGAGGGCTTTATATAGTCATAAGATGGGAGGGAAATAGCACGGAGGGCTATTGCTTGGAGATTTACCATAGGTTAAATGACAGGGCTTTTTCAAAGCACCGCTGACACGCTATCCATAACACATGACATACAGTAAGTGGAATAGCAGTGTAAAGTAGTATGTGTTAGCAGTTTAAAAAAATGTAAAAATAAAATTAAATTTAGCCTTATTTAATTTGCATTTTGTCTTTGCATAATTAGGTATATACAGGATTATAATGGCATAAAGGTGAATAAATAAAAAAACAGTGAAAACAGTAATATTATGAAATTTCATATTTTTAAATAAAAAAAAAGAATTTTATTACTGAACCGACAGATAAAATTTTAGCATCTATTATACAACAGTCGCTAGTCTTACAGTAGATAATCCTTTAGAAATCATACTTGCTGTATAGGGCTTGGAAAGTTGTAGAAACTAGACCAGTAATGTTCCTACACAAAATAATATAAAATAATAAATCAAGAAAAAGTTTTGGGTTGCCTGAATAATAATATCCTTTTTTTTTGTCTCTTAGGAATGCACATATGATAGTAGCTTGAGTTAGGATGCAGAAATTTGGAGTAAAATTTAAGAATTTGCTTTTCACAGATTTTAACATAAGACTAAAATACTGTTTTCGTGTAAAATATGCACTTTTTTCCCATGTTTTTACAATAAATGAGAACTGAAGCATTTAAGCTTTAAAAATATTGTAAAAATTGTATGAAAGTGGTCCATGCCACTCATATGACTAGCTTGTCATATTAATGAACATTTTGTGTGAGGAATATACTAAAATTGAAGGCTTTTTTTTTTTCTAAAAACTTTCTAACTGCACTATGAGAGACATAGCACAATCATGAAATGATTCGAGTTGAATCTTGTCAGTGAATCTGTGGATTTGGTTCGTCAGCCAGTGTGAATGATTCGAAACTGATTCAACTCTCGAGATCAATCCTCAATAACTTGATTACAGACGTTAACAGCTCACTGAGCTGGAAGATTATCAGTGAATAATGTTTTCACATTCAATCTGTTCTTAACATAAAGCTATTGCATAGCTTCAGAAGACAAAAAATACGGCGGATGAGTCATACTATGGTGCCTTGTATATTTAGTGCCTATCCCTTTAAAACCAGGAAACCAATAACCTTTCCTCCGCAAATGGTAGTTTTTCCCCTCTGGTTCCACAAATCACGCTACAGAACAGAAGGAGTACCTGCGATGATACAGCTCTCACATAAACAACAGACAGAATGGAAATACATCACGACTACAGGTCTCGCCCTTGAGGTTTTCTATGAGGTTGACTTCTGTGGATGGACATCTATGACCAATTTAGGAGGAAAGTTTCTGCAAAGCCAGCATTTTTTTACACCAAGTCAAGGCAAATGCAGTGCTTTTGATATTGCATATCAGACGATGAAACATGTGTGAGGGTGCGAGACATGTCCAGACATTCAATTTCAAAGCATTGTATACTTCAACCCACTTGACATATTCTATTATTCTAAGCCCTCATCAGGCCATCAAGCCACACTGGAAGACATCTTCACTATGATCCATGGTTGCAATATGGAAGGATAACCTTGGCCCACCAGGCTATTCTTTGATATTAGTACTTTATAATAATTTGCAGCTACGTTTATGTTGCAGGTTCAACAGTTCAGACCTCTCCGAAAAGAGTGTGATTTGGTAAAATATGTGTTCGCTTAAAAACATATTTTAACCCAGAGAATATGCGTACAATTACTGTGGATTTTATAGGAGATATATTTATCCTTGGGGACACCCATTTGTTTCAATATCCAAGTTATGTACTGAGCACTATTTTTACTATTAAATCATCTGAAATGGCCTAATGGGAAAATTCATATATTACTTGAACATGTAGGCTTCCTTACAGTGGACTGTGGGAATAAAAACCATGACTGAGACCATATTTAAGACCGCAAGCTGTACTAGTGGTATATTTTCAATAATATTTATATATTAATTTTATTTATCAGTTGTTTTACTAAAATGTGTGTGTTTAAAATATGTGCTGTGTATATTTATTGTGTATAAAAAAAGTACAAAAAAATGCATGTATGTATTCATAAAAATATTAATCGGTCATAATAAATATTTTCATATATAAGAATATAAATATAATTTTCAAAATATTTACTGTATGTGTGTGTACTTTTATACATAATAAATATACACACTGGACACACATATATAATGTATAAAATAAAAAAATATATATATATATATATATATATATATATATATATATATGTAT